>FIZR01010101.1:0-27784 GCA_900060175.1 Ferrisia virgata | reverse complement strand
GGGACAAAAATACAGAGTATGACGTGGAAACACCCCGAATCACCCATCACTAAGAAGTTTAAGAAAACAATTTCTGCAAAGAAGATCATGGCATCAGTTTTTTGGGATGTTCAAGGTGTCGTTTTATGCGAATATTTACCCAAGGGTGAGACAATTAATGCCAAACGATACATAGAGACTTTGGAGAAACTGAAATCTAAAATCCGGTTTGGTCGAAAACGTAGGGGAAGGCTCCAATCGAAGAAAATCATCCTGCAGCACGATAATGCGACACCTCACACAGCGCGCATAACAAAGGCTTGGTTAAAGCGCTTGGGTTGGGAGGTCTTGGATCACCCCCCGCAAAGCCCAGGCCTCGTACCGTCGGATTTCCACCTCTTTGGTCCTTTGAAAGTCCACCTGGGTGGAAAAAAATTCGAAACCGATGCCGAGCTCCAGGCAGAGGTTCAAAGTTTCTTCAAAGAAAAGGGTGTACGATTTTTTCAAAGCGGAATTTTGAAACTCAAAAAAAGGTGGGAAAAATGTGTCGAAAATGGAGGGGATTGTGTTGAGAAATAGGTAATACGATGTAGTTTTAGAATGGTATTCACTTTTTTAAATCAATAAAGATTTCGAGGGACCTCCCTCGTACGTACGATTGAGACGGATGAGAAGTTTTTGAAAATTTGCCTCACATCATTTCAGACTCAGAAATATAAAGGCTGTATTCGAACTACAGTTGCCTGCGTACGTAAACGTATCGTATACATATTTCACGTCCTTATATAGTATTCACATATACGTATTACAAATGGATAAACTTTCCAACGACTGTTTTCACTTTTACCATCGCGTCTACCGTCGCTGACAAACGACAAACAATTTTCAAACGTACCGAAGAGACGCGACGATTACATTAATATGAATAATAATGAATGGGCAGTTAAAAATAAAGGCTAGTTTCTAACGAGCCGACAACGACTCACGCATATTTTATACTACGACGTACGTAATTACCAACGTAGGCCCCCTATATATGTATATTTGGTTATATCTGGACGTTATCTATGTAAACATAATGTGTGTATGTGTGTGTGTTGATATATCAACGACCCATCCCCCTTACGGCTTCCGTAATAACAATAATAATAACAAAAACAACAACAGCAGCGAGAACTACTTATATAAGCGACGATGACCAAAAATGTAAAACGAAACATCGCTTAAAACGTCTTCATATTTATTTACATCGTGGTACAGTACATTTTATCCTAAAATTTTTAGTTTTTATTACGTTATTCTCTCTTTTTCTTCATTTTCTTTCTTCATCGCGCAACCAAAAAACTAATAATAAATTCCAAAATCTTAAAAACCTACGGAGCTGTAAAATTAACCATAAAATACGCTCGCTCGACTACGGAGACACCAATTTTTTCTCTTTTCTTTCTTTTTTTTTTTTTTTTTCGTTTACTCATTTAACTTTGCTCATTTTACTTCGTAAAAAATGTAAAAAAAAAAAAAAAATTCGAACGCATAAGATGGGAAAATGTCTCCGAAACGTTTATTAAGTGCTTTCACTTTCCTCATTTTAAAACTGCTCGTAATACTTTGTTTCAAATAACAGCACTGATCCTTTTCTAGCAAAAGTATCGTTTCCTTCTTTATCCTTTTCGGTAGCAAATTTCCGATCACTCTCAATTGGTTAACGATAGAAAGAGGCTTCGCTTAGATCCGGAATAAAAGGTTGGCAATGTTATAAAAGCTGTCTGATTATCTGAAATGCACGTAAAATATTACAGCGTCGTATTCAATGAGCCGTGAAATGTTCTACGGTTTCGATAAATTTCTCACGATTCTTCTTGTACAGTAGTTACTAGGTAGTGTAGGTGGAGGCACCTTCGCCGTATTTCAACTTCGCCAGTATACTTTTACTCTCACGGTACAAAGTAAGCTGTACAGTTTACAGCTACGTGTAGTCGTGTACGTGGATTTTTTTATTTTTAAAAAAAGGCGGTTCCTTCATTTTTTAATCAATTTATTCGGTATCGAAGCTGCGGATAGGTGAAACGCTAAAGATCACGAGAAACTTTTAAAAAATATCGATTTAAAGAATCGAGTTCGAAATTTCAACAATTATTGTATGTATCTGCGTGGTGTTCTGTATTAATTTTGGGTGAAATAAATTGCTCGACACTTTTAACGAGCCTCTGTTTTATTAATCTCCCTATACAAGTTACAAATATGCTTAACACGAACGATACCGAAAATTTAGAGCATATTTCTGTGTTCTTTACAATTAGTGTGTGATAGCAATATGAAATTTTGTATCATTTTTCAGAAAAAAAAAATTTTTTTGCAAAAAAAGTAACCTTACAGAAAAATTTACTCAATTTTGTGTATTTTTCTCTGAATTAGTTTAAATTCGCTAGGCTCTAGAACATTGGAATGGTGGTTTTTTGATTGGATGAAGAAGAATCTCTAATCTGCGATATGCGTATGATACCACCTTGATTGCTTCGAATGAAGAGGAAATGACGGAGCTCGTCAACCTGGTGAAGGTAGCTAGCGAAAAACTTGGACTTCGTATTAATACATCAAAAATGAAAGTTATGGGGTGGATCGGGCCCAGTATTTTCCAGTCTCTTCAGCTCTGAGCAAATACGAGAAGGTGAACGCTTTCGTTTATTTAGACTCCATCATCGAAGCAGATGGAGACTCGTCGGCAGAAATATGGTGCCGAATCGCTGTAAGCAAATCAGCTATGGCTAGGCTGCGTAATGTCACCTATAAAGGCAAGATCTCAAGAAAGACAAGGAACAGATTTATACAGTCACTTGTTTTCTCTGTTTTGCTGTATGATGCGGAAACATGGCCGCTGAAGGCAGATGATAAAAGAAGAATCGACGTCTTCGAGATGCGGGTCTGACGAAGTATGCTGAGGATACACTGTACAGCGTGATGATTCAGTATTTCAATTATCAACGAAATACAGCAGCCAGTCAGACTAAGTGTTTTATGCGAGAAACGCATTCTAGCCTATTTTGGACATATGACCAGGAAAGAAGTCGAAAATCTCGAAAAAGACATTCTCTTTGGTAAAGACGCTTGGTAAAAAAGAGAGAGGAAGATCTCCAACCTGGTGGTCTGACATCATCAAAGCGCGAATAGGTTCTGTGGTACAAGCTGCTTCATAATACGGCCGTAAGCGACTGAGACCCACTAATGATATTGATGATAAACAGCTTTTGGTTTTTTTTCCAACATTTTTGAACAACTCAGATTTTCGGGGGAAAATTTCAGATCCGCGTATCTTTGCCCCTGCATTGATTGAGATAGGCAAAACATTATACACATGTGCAACATGAGTTGCTCTGTTTGTGATACGAAGGCGGTACTGTCGTAGTGAAACACTTTGTACATACATATTTGAATCGCGCCGTTTACTGTGTAGTATGAAAATGTAAACTTCTCTCATACGTATATTAAGTTATTGTTTAATTTACTGCATTCGTATTCGTCACTGACCGCGCATTTATCTTATAAATATGTAGCCGCTCGAAGCGGCTTTTCTGCGAGCTACTTTTCTGCACCGCAAAAACAACCCACGTACGGATGTGGCTGCCTAAGTAGGTTAGATACAGTACCGTACACTACCTATACCTATACACAAACGTAGTAAATAACTAAATATGTATTGTATACAGAGTACGGACGTACAGAAAGTACGTATAAGTGTAAAAGCATTTCACAAACTTCGTATAGATGTATAATGGTCCAATTTGTGCGGAAGTGAAGAACTTTATTCGGAAATCTCTCGTTAGTTTTGCTGAGTCGCTTAGCTACATAATATGCAAAATGCGCGACCACTGGAAGTATGTGGCAGATACGTATAATAAATACATGAACAGCGAGACTTCCTTGCTTGAAATACTGCTCAGAGTCTCACATTTGTTCTAGATGAAATTTATTTTTTTTACACATTTTTACGTATAGATGTCAATAAGTTCGAAATGATTGTAGATGTAGGCTCAGAAATGAGTTTATTTTTGCATCGAGGGTAACATTTTGGCTCACATTAAAAAATATTTGAATTGAAAACTAATTTTGCGAGCATCGCCTCAAAAACGTGTGACGTGTCAGTTTAGTGTGGAATTTTTAAAACCTTTTAACTCTTCCTCCATAAGGGTATCGCCGAGTAAGGGATGATTTTGGCCCCAGTCACGATTTTCAATATAATGCCCCCGAATGGTGGTGTACCTTGATGTAAAAAAATCTGGAAAAATTTTGATCCCCCTCATCCCCTACCTTTTGGAGCTATGGTCATTTTATTGCATTATTTTCAAAAAAATTTAATTTCAACGGAACCAAATGAAATTTTTTATTCTTTGGCCCAAAGCTACATCTCATAGAGGTGTACTTACGATCGCTTTTTCATCAATTTTGATGCACTCCTTCTCGTGGTTTTGGCCGTTTGAAATTTTCAACTATAAAAAAAAAACTGATAGCAAAATTTGACTATTTTTTAAAAATATCCTGAAAACGGTTTTTAACGTAGATTTACCTAACGTATTCATTTATGGCGGACTTGGTTGCGCAGAGGTCGAAAATCTCAAAAAACTGTACAGAAATGTTTAAGTTTCGTAGATTTTTCGAATTTTGAAGGTTTTTAGGTTTTTACAATGGGAATTAAAAAAGACCAAATGAAGAAACGAAAGTCGGATTCGTGTTTAGCGAGTCAAAATACCTTAATGAACGTCATTTTCGCAATAGTTTCATTTAAAATCTGGAAATTCATTTTTTTTTTGTCATAAAAAAATTGAGAAAATCAGTGAAAAAAGTGAGAAAAAACTGAATTTTGATACCTTATATAAAACACTTGCGAAAATGATATTTATCGGTGTATTTTGACCCACTAAACACGAATGCAGGTGAAGCGTTACATTTCGAACGGTTGTCGATCGGCATCGTTTGAACATTGAATAGCACTCATTATGGTCATTATGACTTGCTCAAGAATGGTAATAAATAGGGCCTGTATACGTTTGATGTTCGAACTGTACCGTTCGACCGTGTTGTTGGCTTATCTGCTGGCAGTTCCGCGGAATCGAAAAGCGTTGTCGGACTAAACAGGTTTCCGGGGATAACCACGTTTGTGGCGTAGTACTCGTGGCTTGTAAACGCGGCATCGGGATAGACGGTTCACCGTACTCTGTGGCGAACGACGGTGTGTGGCGTGCAAATACTTTTCGAAGGATCATCGATGGGAGGCATTCAACGGCTCAACAGTACCAAATACAATGCCGAATTTTCAATTTCAAAGGAATAAAGTGATTTTTTTTACATGAAATGACCTTCTCACCGAGCCACAGGCATTGGAGCATTGATGATAATTTTTGCGAACAACTAGATACGGAATTGTTATTCTAGCAGATTTTTCAAATTTTGGTGTGGTTTTATATGGAAAAAAATGGTCCAAAAAAAGAAAATAACGCCGGATTAGTATTTAGCGGATCAAAATACACCGATAAATATCATTTTCCCTATTTTAGTTTTTTCTTTCTTTTTTCATCAATTTTTTCAATTTTTTTTTTTTTTTTTTTTTGCCAATGGTAGGAATCGAATCTGAGTCCCCTTCGGTACAAATTGACTTCTTTACCAATTCAGCTACTGTGGCAATTAGCGTAAGATGGCCTAAAGGGCATCAACTACTTCATTTTTTGGTCCTGACGATGATACGACATTTACTTGACGAGGTATTAGAACATTGATGGTACACTATTGACATAAGAATGAAATGCTTCTGACTTCATTATGCCACTTATGTGACTTGGTAGTGGCGTGCTTCTGACAATTGTGTAAAATCGATTTCATACTGTTATGACATGTTTTTAATGCTACATGAACTTGACTCTGCTTTGGCAGTACACTATTGCCATATGAATGACATTTGACATGCTTTTGATGTGATTATGACACTAATGTGACTCAAGAGTGGCATACTTCTGACAACATTGTGTCACTATTCTGATACAGTGCTGGCATGCTTCTGACAACATTATGACACCATTCTGACACAGCTCTGCCATGATTTTGACACTATTCTGACACATTTATGAGGTGCTTTTGACACTAGTTCAGCACATTTCTGACACAATAGTGTCAAAAACATGTCATAAATGTGTCAGAATAGTGTCAAAATCATGGCAGAGCTGTGTCAGAATGGTGTCATAATGTTGTCAGAAGTGTGCCACTCCTAAGTCACGTTAGTGTTACAATCAAGTCAAAAGCATGTCAGATGTCATTCATATCGCATTAGTGCACTGCCAAATCGAAGTTATAAATATGCTACAACTGTGTCACAAAGATGCTATAACATTGTCAATAACATGCCACTACCAAGTCACAAAATGAAAGTCCTCCATTTATACGTCCGTTAAAGTACCAACAAAAGCGCCAATCGTACTACACATTTGTGCCACGATAACGCTACACAATGTGTGTCAGAAATATGCCATTCGTGTGCCGCAAACTTGTCAGCTGAAATATCAACTTCATGTCAAATTTATGCCAATAAAATATAATCTTACAAGCGTTAGAAATATGTCATTTGCACGTCATTAATGCGCCAACGAATATGTCAAAGTTATAACATATCTGTGCCATGATAGTATCAACAAATATGTGTCAGAAGTTCGCCGGTAATGTGTCGTTCAAGTGTCACCTGAAACTCAAAAATTCGTCAAAAGTATACCACTTTTGTGCCATTGAATATTGATGGCGTTTCTGCGATTTAAAATTGACACAGTAATTGCAATGCCTGTTAAAGTGGGCGGACCAATCATTATTCTGATGGGTTGAAAATTTTTAAAGCTGGATCTGATGTGTACTTACTTGAAAGTGACGCGTCACATGACATCAAACTGACGACATTTGCACGACGGAAGTGCAAAATTAAAACGTGTTTTTGAACGAAAAATTCCTCTCAAGCAGCAACACTCTTAGAATCCGTTTTAGGCTCCTAAAAGACCATTGCGATCATTTTCGGCCTTGTAAGATATTTATTTTTATTTTTTCCCCCCGAAACGTTTGCTCTGCTCGATACCGACCAAGGTCGATGAAATTTGGGAAATAGGCTTAGATTGGCGGTGAATTTGATATTCCAGAGTGGGCTTGACTTCGGGTCAAAATTCACTGATGCCCAAATTGGGGGGGGGAGCGTGCTGAGGGGCTAAAATCCCAAAAATGTGTCAATTAGTTCAGGAAACTTAGTTGAGGCGGGTTCTATCCCCCCAAAATTCAGTTTTTTGCAAATATCTTTGTAAATAATGCAGCCAAGGCAAAAATAGTTCTTTGAAAAGTCGTTCTACGTTAATTTTCCAATGAGATATATTTGTTCATATTTTTCCAAATCCCTCGTAATAACCTTCTGCAGCTTCCCTATACGGCTCCTCTATGCGAAGTAAGAGATATCGTTGTAGTTCTGACTAATAATGATTCTGTAATCCAATTAATGGATGACGAAGGCTTACTTAATGATTTTTTAGGTGCAAATATCGCCATCTTCGTTGAAAGCGGGGGGGGGGGGTGGTTCCATCCAAAGTGAACGGAGTTTCATTTGATTTTTAGTCAATAACTCAAATTATCTAATAATCTACTGCATATACGAAATCCAAATAAAATAGCATGTGACTTTTCACAAGTCGGTGGAAAGGGGAAGGGAGGGGGGGTCAAAAATCAACTTCCCAAGTCAATTAGGAGGGGAGATATGTGGTTCCCCCCTCTTTGACCCGGAATATGGGCCGTTCCTCCGCTATCGGTCCACCAAATTAGATTTGGAACTTGAAATTTATGTAGTATGTACATTTAGTTGGAGCCCTAGATGTGCCTTTTGAGTTTTCCAACATTTTAGCTCCATAGTACCCCCTCAGCGCCCCAAAAAATTGGTTTTTCGATCGGGTTTTCTCATTTTTTGAGTTTTTTGAGTTTGTTCCTCACATAGCTCTTCGGTCATAGCTGTGCCTTTTGGGGTTCTGGACTTTTTAGCCTCATTTCACTCCTTCACAGCCCCAAAAAAGTGGTGTTTTGGTCGTTTTTTCTCATGTTTAGAGTTTGTTCCTCGCATAACTCCCCTTCTATTTGAGCTAGGAAGTTAAAATTACGTATGCATATTAAGTAGGAGCCCTAAATATGCCTTTTGCGGAGTCTCGACTTTTCAGCCCCATTTCACTCCTTCACATCCCCAAATTTTGTGGTTTTTTGATAGTTTTTTTTATTATTTTTTGAGTTTATTTCTCGCATAACTCCTCTACAAATTGAACTAGGAAGTTGAAATTAGGTATGTACATTTAGTAAGGGCCTTAGATGTGCCTTTTGAAGGTCTCAACTTGTTAGTTCCATTGAACCCTTCCTACCTGCAAAGCGGATTTTAGTTCTCATGATTGTAATATGTCACAAAAATCAGGTTGATAAAGCATCGCTGGCGATGCTTTTTTTTCCCCTGTGCAGAAAATTCACCTGAGTTCGTTCATCATCTTGAAACGTCATAGCTCGGTTCACCTCCTCCTCGATGCTCTTGCCTGTACTATATATATATATTATTCAGAATCATTTCAGTATATTTTATAATTTATTTGAGAAACTTAAATCCAACGTTTGTCGAATGCTTTTGGTCTTATGAAATCATTTTCAAGTTCGCATGGAATGATTCATTGAAATTAAAAAAATGTGCTTATAATTATAAGTGTACAATATAGAGGGTTTTTCAAAATTCTTCGCAATGTCTCCATCCTCCCTCTAGGCCGGTTTTTCACACGTAAAAATTCATTTTTCGATACGAAAAAAAAACAACAGTAAAATTCAGTATTATCGGTGCTTACAATTAAAAAATACGTCAAAATACATACTAATTCTCCAATTCCTAGCTTTTGGAACTTGGCGAAATTTTCGCTCTCCCTACGTTCAGAGCTAAGTATATGATTTTTAATCTTTAAAAAAAATTCGTCAAATTCCCTCCCCTCTACTCACTTTGGATGTTGGATGTTGATACGCCATTTATTTGATGTATCACCTTATGGAGTAATAACTTTCGAAGGCAGGTCGATGACTCTGAATATCCTTAAATATGCGGATTGAAAAAAATTGAAATTTTATCTAATTCCCGGATAGATATTTTTTTTGCAATTTTTAATTTTTATTCGAATGAGAACCTATGTCATTTTCTTCGTTGAAACAAAAGGAGGGTTAAAATATCATAATTATCTATACGTATAAATATAGGTATAATATATTTCGCCGATGAATTTTGACGTAACAGTAATCTTCGCTTTTAATCTCATGCTAAACCGTTGATTTACATTAAAAATAAGGTGTACCAAGTTTTCTCGGTCAACAGGTGGAAAAATGAATTAACTGGGTGTTTATTTTGTTTGCGGCTAAATCTGATAATGATAAATTGAGAACAAAATAGTCAGAGATGTAACAAACTCTTTTGACGTAAGGGATCCGACGCGATTACTTAGTTTAAAGCTACTTAAATGGTGTTTAATTAACTCTTAACGAAGCATGAAGCTGTTTTTAACCATCAGTCTCGTCTCGACCCTTTACTATATCGTTGGATCCCTTTGATTAGTTTCAACTGGCAGTGGTTCGTAGTTTAGCTATGAATTTTTTTTTACTCACTTCCATTTACTCGTATTAATATTTTCCTACCAAATCGTATGTATTTTTTTCTCATTGAAATGTAATGGAATTTAATTTTTATTATGTAAAAAAATTGTTTACGAAATTGTACTCGATAATCGACGTTATGATAAACTTTTAGTAAGCACTTGCGAAGAAATCTGCAAACGATGCGATGCTAGGCTTATATAATAATAATAATGTTTGAAAAATGTATAGATATATATATATATATATATGTATAGAGAGTATGAAAACAGATACGATTGTTTTCACATAAAGCTATAATATCACGATTATAGTAAATATTTACTTTACCCGTATGTCTCGCCTCGTCCACGACTTAGCCCATATAGTGATGTGTGGGAAACAGATGCGATTTATCGACGCGTTCGTTGCACTTGCCTCGTCAAAAGTATTATATAGGTCTATGGTAGCTGGGTAGGTAGGTATCATCTATGCATACGTGAATATGATTTTTTGCACTACGAGGGTCTGTTCTGCAGCACAGTATCATACCGTAATGGTACGTATCGTCGGTTTTTTAAACGGTCGATTATCGAATTAAAATGCTGATGAATGTAATGGAAGAGAGATGAACGGCGAAATTCCGGAAGATGAGTAAAATCAAAGATATTGTTGTCAAGATAAGCTTAGTACGTCGCGTCAGCCTGCTAGGACGCTGCCGATGGCGGTCTGTTCTGCTGTGTGTCCCATCGAGTTGGTATTTTTTTTGACATAACATGATACGGCGCTGGAGATGCTGTAAGGTACCTACCTGTACCTACCTGTACCTATCTACTCATATGTAAGACAAATAACGAGAAAGAACTGGAACTCGGTCCCAGCTCGTCTCGATGGATAACTCGTGTTTTGTTATTTTTTTTTTCTTCTTCTTCATTTTTTGTTATCTGATACCATTATCTTCAGGTTGTTGGCAACATAGGATGAGGATGTCTATTTCCTATACAATTAAGTGGCTTTTTATAGTTTCCATTTGGTTTACTACGGGTAATTGAAAGTAGTGGTATCGATGGTGACACGTTTTATTAGATTATTTGTTTATACGCGTGTATGATATGAACGCGTACCTATTGATGCGATTATTATTTGCGAATACTCGACAAGATTTTTAAAATCTTTAATAATCTGCCTGTACCTTGTATATATAAATTTATATATACTCGAATGTGTATGTTTGTGTTTGTGAGGTAAACCATACTATACAAATACATATAGTACCTCTCTACCTGAACCGTGTATATGTAGGTCTATATTAATCATATTATATGTAAGTTATATAGAGTGTAGGTCTAGGTACTATAGGTACCTTGAAACACACATATTAGACTACAGCCAAGTGTATTCTTGTAGACTTGTTTTTTTTTTCTTCCATTTCGTACACCGAAGAAGAACTCACGCAGCGTAGCGCCTGTGTCATTATATTTTAGTATGTGACCTATCATAATAATTGTACGTTGACTGTAACATAAGGATTAAAATGTAACAAGTGGACTTCCCGCAAGCTTATTCGTATTCACGAAAAAATTATCATCTATAGGTATGTTCTAGATTATGCTTTTATCGAAATCTGTATAGGTAAGGTATCCAGTTGAATTTGACACGTATGGTACTATGACAAATTCTGAGAAACGTCACGTTGCATCGAGCCGTACTCTTGGAGTATCATTATCCTACCGTTTGAACTGGTTGAAAAATTTGTACAATTTTGTAGGCTTTACTGAAGCTGGCACCTTATTTTCTTAAGTAATTAATCTCGTCTGGTGTAATCTTTCTCATGTTTCAACTGGAATTTCGTCAGCTGAAAAATTTCACATAAAGTCTGTTGCGAGAAAAATGGTATTATTTACTGTTTGATGATGTGTTCGAGAAAAGCGTTAGATTCGTAATTGTAAGATTGCTCGTTGTAGATATGTTTTTGGTTTTTTGATTATTTTGATATTGTGTAGATTGAGAATAGAGATGAATGTGAAGAGAAATTCTTGGTTTTTTACCATTTTTTAGTCGCATCTTTTTATGCCGGATCCCGGTCATTTTTACCCAGTAGACGTACCTAGCTGGCTAATTAATTTTACGCATTTCAGTCATTTCGACCAATCCACCTTTCAGTCGCAACATTGTCATTTCAACCCCCCCCCCACCCCGGAATTTTTTTTGACGCACCCCGGTCATTGTGACTTGAATAAGATGGTTTCTACAAACGTGAAATGCAAGGAGGTTTTTTCGAGAAAATTTAGAGCATGAAAAGTTATATAAAAATGTCATGCTAAACATGAAAATAGCATGAATTTTCATTTCACAGATCGAGTAGACACCTTGTCACAATATTTCTTTTTAAAAAAAAAAGCTCCTCTATGTATGCAAAGCAAAGAAATTTTATTTACTGGATATCTTGTAGATAAAAATAATGATTCTGGGAATACTTTTTGCTCTAACATTGAATCTGGCATGTAAACTATTCGTCTGGGTATGAATTTTGGAATAAAATCCAAATAAATTTGAAATGCACCATGTTCTTCATGTTTGTTTTCGATGTATTCAAATGTGGATTCGAGTGAGAAGTAAATGGAAAAATTGAGACCAAAGGCTGCTTGAAGTGCATTGAATAGTTTTGTCGGGAATTGGAAATTGCATAATGATTCTTTGTTTTATGAAAAAGTTCACTTTACTTTCTATTGAGTTTTTTATCACTCCTCTCCCACCCTTGAATAGCCCCCAGACCCATTGCGTAACCTCGCCCTTTAAATAGCCTCCAGACCCCCCATTATTAGCCTCCAAGTAGCCCTATATAGCCCTCAAAGTCTCTTCAATACCTCTAGACCTTTTCAATAGACACTGGACCACATTAAACACCCTCCATGATCCCTTATATTGGCTCCAGACTTTTTTATGGCCTCTGTGGCTCTTTAGATAGCCTCTAGTTATCCTTCAATAGCCTCCAGATACCTATCAATAGCCTTCACTCGCACTTCAATAGCCATCAGAGCCCCTAACCTTCAAACCCCGTATATAGCCTCTCATCGTTGTTCAATAGACTCCGAACCTCATTTAGTAGCCTCTAAGACGCCTTATATGGCACTCAAATCCTCTTCAACAGCCTCCAAAACCCGTATATAGCCTCCAGATTCCTTTTAATAGTCTCCAAGACACCTTATGTTGCCTCTAAGATCCCTTCTACAGGCCTTCTGACGTCCTTTAATAGCCGCAAAACTCTTTATATTCAACGGCTTCCAGACCCCTCATATAGCCTCGGACGCCCTTGAACAGCCTTCAAACTTCGTATATATCCTCCAGATGCTCATCAATATCCTCCAGATACTTTTCAATGGTTCCTAGATGCCGTTCAATAGTCTCCAGACCCTTTCAATGACCTTCAGACCACTTGTACAGTCCCCATACGCCTTGCATAGCCCTCAGGCTCCATATATAGCCCCAGAGTGACCTTCAATGGACCCCGGTCCCTCATATAGCCACCAACACCATGCAATGATCTAGGCTTCATTATATAGCCCCTCAACTCCCTTCAATAGCCTCAAGGCCCCACATGTAAATGCCAGACGCTATGCAATCGCTCCCAGGCACCTATATAGCCTCTTGACTTTCATCAATACCTCTAGACGCCCTTCAATAGTCCCAAGCCTTCCTGTATAGCCCTCAGACGCCTTGCAATAGTCCAGGCCCCAAATATAGCCCAAGAGCGACCTTTGCCCCTTATACAGTCCTACAACCCTCTTCAATAGTCTGCGGACCCCCTTAATAGCCCCCAATCCAATATATAGCCTCTAAACACCCTTCAATAGGCTCAACTCCGGATGCCTTTTAATCGCACTCACAGCACCCTGTAATAGCACCAAGCTTTCTTGTGCAGCCCTTAGATGCCAAGTAATGACCGCTCAAATCAATTAAATAAGGTCCTAAGTCGCTTGAAATCGACTGTGCTGCCATCCTTTGATACACCCAAGCCAACACAAAGGTGTTCTCTATAGGTCTTTTTATTGAGCTTTCGCGTAGTAGTTTCCCGTAGGCCCTTGTATATAGCCCCTAGAGCCTCTTCAATAACCTCAAGCGTCTTTATATAGCTTCCAGAGGCCATGCCATAACCTCTAGGTCTCGTATATAGCACCAAACGCATTTCAACAGCCCCGAGCTCCCTTATATATCCTACGGATGCCATGCAATAGCCCACCGGGGTCCGTATATTGCCACTAGACACCCTTCAACAGCCTCCATGCCTCTGTTGTATAGTCCCCAAAGGCCATGCAATAGCCTCAGATCCCATATGGCCTCCGCGTACTGTATATAGCTATTAAACGTCTTTTAATGACTTCAAACTCCATTATACAACCCTTCAAATACCCTTCAATAGCCACAGCCACCCTTATATAGTCGCAATTGCCCCCAGACTCCATATATTGTCCCTGGACGTCCTTCAATTGCGTCAGGCCCTTTCATATAACCCCCAGACGCCATACAATAGCCTCCAAGCACCATATATAGAGCCCTCATGCCCCTCATATAGTCCCCAGACGCCCTTCAATGGCCTTCAAGCAGCATATATAGCTCCCAAACTCCCTTAAATGAACCCCAAACGCTCTTCAACAGTCAGCCCACATATTTAGCCTGCTGAACGCCCTTTAACAGCGCCGAGCTCACTTATGTATCCTCCAGACATCCTTCAATAGCCCTAAGCTCCCTAATATAGCCACCTGATGCCATGCAATAGCCCCCAAATCCAATATATAGCCCCCTGACACCAGTCAATTGCCCCAAGCTCTCTCATATAGCCTCCAGACACCTTGAATTCATGGCTCCTTTTTAATCGCTTCTCCCACTAAATTTTAGATTTTTAAAATTTCGATCATCTTTCGAACTCTATCAGAAGTTTAAGAACATATCATCAATTTGGAATTTTCTTTTCTACAAAATTTTATCCTGCTTATAATTTTTTCTGAGACGAGGAATTTTCTCATAAAAGTTAGTTATGAAAATATATAATTTTTCAAGTCTTTTTTACTCTTCAGTAATTTTTTCTTATATTATATGTAACGTTAGTTTGTAACATGGTCCAATCCTTACAAAAGTAAACCCTTTCTATAGCTTAACATTCAAACGAGAGTTTATTAAAATACAAACCATCTTATGTATCAGTATCACCCTTCTATTGTCCACGACAGAAAAATATTTTTGATTGAAGCTATTAAATAAACTTACGTATGTAACTGGCCGATCATCAATAGCACACCTCGCTCACAAAAACCACACACGTATATATCGGAATTCTCCTACGTACTCGTCGTAGTTATACCCTGATACACGTATAAATGTATACAATTCGAAAAACTCAATTCCCAGATGAGAATTAGAACATTATGTATTTTTTTTTCCTCTCTCGTAATTTTTATACATTTCATATCTCGCGAGACAAGACTTAGTATGTGTGTCCGGATACAATGAATGAATACAGAATCTTACACCTTTTAAGATGATATTTTTTGGCAAACGCACCTTCTACGTATACGAAACGCGTAGATAGTGGAATCCTATTGAGAAGTCAAGTTACTTCCTTGTTTGAATAAACGTTTTGGCTAGATATTTCACATATATCGATTGTCAATTCTGTCACAACAAAGGACTCCTTTAGAGAATGTTTGGCATGTTTATTTTTATTTCTACCTGTTTCCTAATTCATATTGACGTAGGTCAAAGGATATGTGTATGGATGCTGAGAAGATGGTCGTGTAGGTGCCTGTGTAAAGTGTGGATTGCTGTACGTCTGGACCTACCTAGTACCTTAGGGTTTATATATGCGTAAAATTCTAACACGGAATATGTAATTTTTAATATTTGATTCTGATAAAGTTTGTAGGGTTTTTTTCTTCCCTAGCTACAAATCTGTATAAAAATAATACGAGCTTACGCGTAAGATATATACACGTATAATACACGTATGCGATATTCAGCCATCTTACACCATACACAGCAGCACAGAATGGAACCAATAACATTGTCGACACCAATAACAAGAACTACTAAGTACTCGCACTAGCGATCCATCATAAAGATGTCAAGTCTTACGACTCCCCTCGTATTACATCCATTTAGAGTTTCACTTTGTATATGCGAAGAGAGAAAAAAAAGGGGACCATTATTTGCGTATGTGTTAGTTGATAATTTTGATATCCTATACAGTAATGGATATACTCTCATATAGTCCTATAGGTATATAGTACGTATAATCTAGTGATAATAATTTTTTCCGCTTTGGAAAAAGTTTTTGCGAAATTTTTATATTTACTTTTTTTCACCGTCTCTCTCTCTCACTCTCTTTTTCTCGAGGGATCAAGGACGTAGGCGGATAATTAACCTAAGAGGATTATACTTTAGGTTTTTTTTTTTGATATATATTTTATTTTTGAGGGGGTTTTCGTTTACCTTCCTATATGCGTATTACTGAAACATACTACGAGGGAGGATATTTTAAAAATCATAAAAATTAATATCTACCCTCACACTTGGTTACCTGTACGTAAAACTGATATGCCATGTACCTAAGTTGCTGTGCTTCGATATTATGCAAAATTAGGGTATATCATTGTTGGAAATTTTCATCTATGGTATACGGTATAGCGGTTGCTATAAATTATACCACAAACTATGTGTATAGGCCTAAACAGCATAAATATACGTAGACGTACTTACTTTGGTGTATACGATGCGATGGTTAAATTTAACGAAATCAAATCAGTTTACATTTGTTGTAAATGTCACGGAAAAGAAAGCTTATGGTAGTAAAACCGTGATACGAAGACTCAGAAGAGGATTTCAATACAGCCGGTTAAATGGGCCCCTTCGGGGAACAATCGAAACCCACACATACCCTTATCCGTTGCTTTCGCCTTGCTACAGATGTTCGGACTGTTTGATTGATCGATTACTTTTTCTATAATGACATCTTTACGAAAAAAAAGCCTGTTGGCAGATTAGCTATTCATCCCAAGTTTTTGCGAAAAATCGGGAAAACGTTGACTAAGATGTTAAAAATTCGATACGCTCGAATCTGAGCCAGCTACGAGTATATGTGAGTTACATAGATATTTCGAAGGGTACGAGAGTTGAGAGAGGTTGATGGAGGTTCCCATCTAACAACAGAGAAACCTTTTTATAGGTGTTGCGAGACTTTCGACACTTTTTAGCCGAGTGTAAAAATTACATATCTAATGTGTGACGTATGAGTATGAGGATAGGTATACATTATAGTGCTTTTGCTTTATGTATAGTGTTGTTGGCTTTTGCAAGATTTCTTTTTTTTTTATTAAATAATACTTTTGTACTTGAGTAATCGATGTATTTATATTTTGTGCTTGGTTTTTATTATATATATATTTTTTTTGGTCATAAATTGTAATACACTCGTAAATGTACTAATATCTGTATTCAATAGTCATCTATAATAAGTAGGTTCTATACGATGTGTACATTGTACGTACACAGACACTCACACATATACTGTATCGTGCTATGAAAATAACACGAACTTCGTTTTAGGATCGATTACATTATATTGGGAAATAATGGAGAGGGTCAAGTACGTCGATGTTGGTTTTTATTCGTAAAATAAGTATAGATATTGGTTCTTTGTGCATTAGATTCATTTTAGATTTTAGCCGATATGAAGCTGTAAATTATTGATTTAACGAATAAGCTTGTAGGTATCTGTCTACATAGGCCCCATATAATTTGAGTAAAATTTCAAAGGTATAGGTAAAGGTATATTGGTGAGGAGAGTGATGGGTTACATGGAAAGTAAACACTATGATATCAGCACCTATTTAGTAGCTAGTTGCAACCTATCCTGCATATCCTACGATCCATATCTTTAGCATGGAAAGTGGAACTGATATTTAAAGTAATTTGCCATTTTGATAAGTGAGAGGATTTTTTTTTCAATTTTATCAACTACATCACCTGCAATAATTCAAAAATTCTGAAAAAATATGTTATGTTCTAAATGTACCTATATTAGGGTTGATTGATTTCTTCAAATTTTGGAAAATTAACAACGGGTAGTGTTTAATATTCGTCAAATGATCTCAAACGAACATTGTAAACATTTCAGCCCTCAAAGTTTAAACTTAACCTCCCTAGCGAAAGCTTAAAGCTAAAAAAATAACAAAAATTGTAAAAAAAAAATGTTTGGAAAAATTCTATCAAAAATGGACTTAATACTGCTATTAATACCTAGAATTATCAACAACGATAATTTTTCACCCTTTTTGAAATATTTTAAAATAATTCGAGAAAAATTCGAGTTTGAAAAAATTTCAATTAAAGTAGATACTTGTAGTAAAGCTCACTTCGTGCATTGAAATCATCAAAAGCCTTTTTTTCACTTCTACAAATTTTTTTTGAAGAATAAAAAATCAAGGAAAATAACGTATTTTTCATAAAATGAAGATATTTAAGGGCCTTTAAAAAAAGTAAGGAGGAGAAAAATCGTTGGAAATGGTGCAGTTGAGTTAAAATTACTACATTAGACTCATTTCCAATTGAAATTTTTTCAAAATCGAATTTTCCCCGAATTATCTTAAAATATTTCAATAAGTGTGAAAAATTATGTTTTTCTAGTCTCCCTCAAAATGAGGGGACAGATGAAAAATTATCGTTGATAATTTTGGGTACAAATGGCAGTATTAAATCTATTTTTAAATTTTTCCAAAAAATTTTTTTGCAATTTTAAAAAATTTTTGGTATTTTTTCAGCTTTGAGCTTTCGCTGGGCAGGGTAAATTTGAATTTTGAGGGTTGAAATTTTTACTACGTTGGTTTGAGGTCATTTGACAACTATTAAGCACTACCCGTTATCAGTTTTTCAAAATTTGCAAAAATCGATCCACCCTAATGTATATCCTATCTTTTCTTTATGTGTTGTTAACCTCTTTCTCTCCCCCCCCCCCATCCTATCTAAATTACTCGTCTCTAACAAACTCAAATAATAAGGAAAACCGACTAAAAAACTACATTTTCGGGACTGTGAGGTGTAATGAGGCTTAAAAATCGAAATCCTCATAAGGCACCTCTATAGCCCCAACCTAGTCCACATATAAAATTACAACTCTTTGAGAGGAGGTAAGGGAAGAAAAGCCCTTTTTTAAGGTCAAAAAGAAGAAGCTCCATCATATCTCGTCCTCTAATTGACCTAGGAGGCTGACTTTTGGATATGTTATGCAACTTGAGATTTTCTATCGATTGGCTCAAAAAGGAGCATTTTTTGCGATTTTAGCCACTCAGCATCCCCTCTCCTAAATTTGGCCATGTATGAATTTTGGCCTGAGATTATCCCCATTTCTGAATATCAAATCTGCTGCCTGTTTAAGCCTGTTTCCAAAATTTCATCGATTTTGGTCGGTATTGAGCTAATTTAAAGAATCTATTATAATTTTTAAAATGTAAGTCGTGTCACGAGGCTCACTTAATACCAATCCAAGCTCTCGAAGCAGTGTAGTCACTTGTAACATTTTTTTGGGGACTTTTTCAACTTTCCTTTTTATATTTAAAGAGCGAATGAAAGGAAAAATGATAGTTCTTAAAAAAACTGGTCAGTCGTTATGGTCAGAGTCGTATTCAAATATGAAAAAATGGGCCGTGGGGGCTCGGGTTTTCAAAAATTAAGAGCACGTTCAAGTACTTGAATTTTTGAAATTTTATTCTACAATAATATCCTAAAATTTTCGCCCTCTTCTTTTTTTTTTTTTTTTTTCGCTCGAGCATTATTTCCGGGTAAGATTTTTGGGCCAGTTTATGCCTGCTAGTAGGTGGTTATAAGTGGTATCGGATTAAGATATCAATGGTACAAGGAGATGCAGAAACTCAAATCGCACTTTTTCAGCTCTGTGATCGAGGTCCTACTCAATCTTTTAGGGGGTGAAAATGGCGAAAATCCACGTTTTTTTCGAAATTGACCCCACTTTGAGAATCCATAGCTCCACTCTCCTTTGAGCTAGGGTCACAAAATTTTGTGTGATGGGTTTTCAACTCAAAGTCAACCATCTGCATGAGTTTGGTCAAAATCCAAGGTTTCTTTTTACCTTTTCACTGTCTACGTATTTTGCCAAAATTTTGAAAAAAATTAATTTCAAACTCGATCGCTTAGCAAAAATGTTCAGGTTTTTACCAAAAGACGGAAATTTTAAGTTTCTATTTAATAAAATGAATATAAAAAAATTAAGGATTCCATGCTAGGCTCAACAATGACTTTAAATTAAGTGGTCTATCCAAAATACCTTTAATTTGTTTAATCGATCTTATGATTGTTTCACAAATCAGTTCTAAAGACGAAATTATCAACTGCTGGCAAATCGCTTTATACTTACCGATGTTTTTTATACAATTTATTTCCGATTCTTTTAAAGTAGGTACTTTGGATGCATTCACGATACCGCGGGGTGATTCTTTACAAGGTTGAATTCATTATAAATAATGAAAGTTGTTACTCTTTACTATATTTACATTATCATGTCACACGTACGAGTACATATGTTAATTGAATGCAAAATTCTCTTATTAGACGGTAATCATTGTGGCTAATTTAAAATTGAGAAAAATTTCTTACATTGAATTATATTGATACTTTGGCATCGGAACGTTTGAACGAGTCTCCTCCGAAAACTAAAATCTTTTCGTAGGCTCGGTACTAACCAAAATTGTTCAAATTCGGCCATTAGGCTTGGGCTGGTGATAAATTACATACATATGTATTGGTGTGAGCGATCTTGGGTCAAAATTCAATTATGCTCAAATGTAGGAGATAGGTGTAAGGAGCCAAACATCGCAAAAATGTTTCGTTTCTTGGCCAATCAGTAGAAAATCAAAGGTTGTATAACATATACGAAAATCGGCCCCTTAGGTCAATATGAGGGGTGTTCTCTTTATTTCACTCGAGAAAAACACGGCTCTTCACATATCTCCTTTCCATATTGACCTTGTGGATTTAAATTTGCTATACTGATTTCAACTTTTTAAGCCCCATTGTACCCACTCACAACCCTGGAAAAGCAGTTTTTTGGACAATTTTTCTCATTTTTCAAGTTTGTCCTACCCATATTTATCCTCCAAAATGAGGTAGAAGGTTGAAAAATGGAAATATAAATTTAATAATGGTTTCCTCATGTGTCGGAGGGAGGAGGGGGTGTAAGTAAACAATGTAAAATAGCAATCAGTTCAGCTGTAAAGTTTAAGGAGTACTTTTGAATCACATATATATATTTTTTTTTTCTTGAAACTAAAATCATTTACTCAGTTTGATACCAACAAAATTGCTCAAATGTAGTGAGTAGGCTTATATTGGCAGCGAATTAGATGCATAAAAATTAATGAGTGGTGATGACCCGGGGTCAAAATTTAATCATGTTCGAAATTTAGAGAGGGAATACGAGGGAACAAAATTGATGAAAATTGTTTTGGTTTGTAGAAATTTTTCCTATTTCTGGTAATTACATACTTTATGTGTATATAATCCCTCTTTTTCGATAATTTTTTTAAGACTAGAATTGCAGAACAATTTATTCAGTTGGAATTTATTATAATTTTGGCAACGTTTTTTTATCATCTTTTTCATAGCAAATATATTAAAATGCTTGATAAGTGGTACTTCGAGGGATGGGGATTTTTTTTCGAATTTTATGAAGATTTCTAAATCATGTTATCGACCTTATACTAATATTGTTGTAAAAACGTATACTAAAATGTAGGTAATATACCTTTGTTTATGGTTTTCGATCAAAATCATGGATGGTACTCTAAGTTTCACAATTTTATCTTCAGAAATAACTTGTAAATGAAAGGTTCACAAAGGATTACGCTCGTATATTTCACTCGCACTTCCGCGATGATGAATCATCACTCGTACACCATCTGTCATAAAGGGTGCTAATCTTCTGCAGTACCAATTTTCAACGCGTTTGGTATAGCTACGCTATTGGTGTACAATTGAAGAACTATCGCAGTATTTCGTTTTATTTTTTGTTCACAATACACTCTAGGTTACTCTCGAGGGGACCCTCTCGTTTTAGAATGAATGAACAGATGGCGCCTAATGTACGTATTTACTAGTGAAGAAATCTATTATAATGGTCCGAGGATACGATGAACGTGCAAGAAGTAGGGTCTATGGACGAAAGTACCTATAAATATTTAGATACTTGGGTTCGATAAATTTTTAATTTTGTAAAATTGAGTTAATTTACTCATCGTTTTACTTGAAAATATACGGTCTAATACGGTCTATCACCTGTAAAAGAAGAGTAAGAGGAAGAGGAGAGTAACAATAAAATGAGGTTTGGAATTCTAGAAGGATGCTAACCAAAATTGTTGAAATTCGGCCCTTATAGACTTGAATTGGAGGTGAATTGATTACATGTGAGTGGGGATAACCTGGAGTGAAAGTTAAATTATGTTCAATATTTTGAGAGAAAATGCTAAGGGACAAAAACTGTTTGTTTCCGTGGTAATCCATAGAGGTTCAAAAGTTGTTCAATGTTTCCGAAAATCAACTTTTTATCTCAAATAGGAGGAGAAATATGGAAGTTTGACTATTTTTTGACTTTAAAATAGAGTTCGGCGCATATTTCCTTCTCAACTCGAGTGTGTTGAGTGCAGAAACTGCGCCCTTCCTGAAATGGATGTAGGACACCAGTTTTATATGATTGCGCGCGGCATTTCACCACTTTTACCTTCATTGGTCAATTTTTCAAAAACCCCCAAAAAACACATCTAGCGCTCCTATTAACTGTGTATAACTAATTTCAACTCCCTAATCCAATTGAGGGGGGGGGGGAGTTACAAGAGGACCAAACTTTAAAAATTGGAAAAAATCTACCAAAAAAAAAAACATATTTAGAGCTGTGAGGGGGTGAAATCAGGCTGAAAAGTTGAGACCTCCAAAAGGCACATTAAGGGTCCCGTACTAAATGTACATACTAAGTTCAACTTCCTAGCTCAATTTGAAGGGAGTTATATGAGGAACAAACTCAAAAAAACGCAAAAAGTGAGAAAACCTGACCAAAAATCCACATTTCCGGGGCTGTGAAGCAGTGCAAGATAGCAGAAAAGACGGGACCCTCAAAACGCACATCTAGGGCTCTTCCTAAATGTAAATACCGAATTTCATGTTCCTAGCTCAATTTGGAGGGGAGTTATGCGAGGAACGAACACAAAAAAATGAGAAAAAACGACCAAAAAAACACATATTCAGAGCTGTAAAGGGGGTGCAATGAGGCTGAAAAGTCGGTACCCCAAAAGGCACATCTAGAGCCCTTACGGAATGCACATATCAAATTTCACCTTCCTAGCTCATTTTGGTGGTGAGATAGGGGAAGAACAGCCCTATTTCAAAGTCAAAAAGGGAGAGTGACCTAGGAGGTTGATTTTTAGTCATGTCATGCAATTATGAATTTTCTATCGATTGACTCAAAGAGGAACAATTTTTGTGTTTTTGATCTCTCAGTACTCTTCCCCCAAAATGGAGTAAAACTGAATTTTGACCAAGGGTCATCTCCACTGATATATATCTAATACGTCGCCAAACTGAGCCAACTGACCGAATTGGAGCGATTTTGGTCAGTATCGAGCAGAGTGAATTATTTTATTATTCGGGGGAAAAAAAATTACCTAACATGGTCAAAAATTGTGTTGATGGCCTTCTAGAACCCCTAACGGATTTTGTTGGTATCGCCCCCCCCCCCCCACCGCCCGTTGGTCGATAAACTGTAATAGTCTGGTTCTCATTGACAATATGGCATAGAAAATCAAGCTAAAAACAATCTTTAGCATTTTGGAATAATGGAAGGAACTAGGGATGGCGATATTTGATCCAAATATCGATACTTGGTATCAAAAAAATCGAAATGAGAAATATCGATATCCGATATTTAGAAAACGGTGCTTCGGATGAATAATTTTGTTATGGTACTGGAGTTGAGAAACAATAAAAAAATCTGGGTTCTTGCAGTTTTGGGTCGAAAGTTCAAAATTTTTAAAAACGACCTCAGATTTTCAGGAAAAAGGTTCAAATTCAAGTAATTTTACATTTTCAAGTTGCAAAAAAATGAAAAAAATCTTTTAAATTTAAACTGTCATTTTTACAATTCAGAATTTGTAAAAAATCGAAAAAAAAGTGTCGATATTCAGTAAAAAATATTGATACTTAGGAGTATCGAAAGGAAAAATTTCGATACGATATTTCTCCTTTCGATATTCTTAGCTATCGATATATTTTACTGAATATCGAAATTCGGTAGTTTCTTACGCTTTTTGGTTGATTTTCTATGTCACATAATCAATGAAAACCAGGCTATTACTGTGTATTGACCAACGTTGAATGAGGGGATGGAGGACGGCATATTTACACAATCCCTTTTGGAATCCTAGATGACCATTGAGACGATTTTTTTAGCCATGTCGGATATTTATTTTTCATTTTTAGTATTTTGATTACTTTTATTATTTTTTTATTTTAAATGATTTAATCGGCAAATTCAGTTATGCCCCAATGTAGGGGAAGGGGGTGTTGAGGGATCAAAAACACAAAAATTGTCCTTTTCTGAGCCAATTGACAGCGAACCAAACGTTGTGTAACATATCCAAAAATCAACCTCTTAAGTTTATTAAGAAGGGGGATATGGAGGTTTTCCATCTTTTTAACCTTAAAAAAGGGCTTGAGCTATGAAGTTGAAATTCGGTATGCACATTTAGTTGAAACCCTATACGTGTCTTTTGAGTGTTCCGACTTTGTAGCTCCATTGCACCTCCTCACAGCCGCAAAGAAGTGGTTTTGTTGATCGGGTTTTCTCCTTTTTCTTATTTTTTGAGTTTTGTTTCTTACATAAGTCGCCTCCAAATTGAGCTCGGAACTTGAAATTAGGTATGTACCTATGTGCCTGTTGGGGGTCTCAACTTTTCATCCCTATTGAACCCTTCCTACCCGCGATGCTGGTTAAGAAAAAAGTATCGTGAACCGATGCTTTGTTTCAATTCTCGTGATTGTAATCTGTCACGTATTTTAGTTGTATAATGGCATTTTAAATCATTTTTTTTTTCAAATTTAAATTTGAAAGATTTTTTTTTTCTCAAAATCTGTGGTTGTTTTTTTAAAATTTTCAGCTTTTTAACCAAAACTGTTGGAACCTGAATTATTTTAAAAATATGATGCTGCATTTGTTATTGTTTCTCGGTTAGGTACTGTGGAATAATAAAATTTGATATACCCCCGAAGCAACATTTTCCCAGTATCGGGTATCGATATTCTTTCCCTGCGATATTTTTGGTATCGATATGTCTCATTTCGATATTTTTGATACAATATATCGATATTTTGATAAAACATCGCCATTCCTAAGTCTACGTAAGTTGCGATCAATTAAAACGATTATTTCTGATGTGTTTTCAGGTGTTGGACGAAACTATAAACGTAAATCATTTCGACGCGTTCAAAAGAGGAGACGTTTACGCTTTCGGGCTGATTTTATGGGAAATCGCTAGGCGATGCAATGTCAAAGGAATGTACGAAGAATATCAGTTACCATTCTACGACAGTGTCCCATCCGATCCAACCATCGATGAAATGAGAAAAGTCGTTTGTATCGAGCGTCAGCGACCTGAGATACCTCAGCGTTGGTTCGCTTCTCCGGTGAGTTTCTAGTAACAGCGTCCGAACCGGATTGACTGCGCGGAATTCTTTTCGGCGTCCCCGCGATACATTTTATGGCTCTATTGTTTACTCGCCACACTCCGCAGACAAAATACGATTGCTTAAGATCAAAATTTACCTTGGTTCAACGTCTTAAAATAAAATGAAACGTACACGAATACGCGGTCAATCAAAATGAGATGCTATCGTGGTGTCGACTCTTCTCTCCCCCCCCCAAAAAAAATCACGATCAACACACGAATTCGGGAGAGTGACCAGACACCAACTAAATATCCCTAATCGGCGACGTATAATCGTCGATGATTTCTAACGGTAATGTCGAACGGCCGATTCAACACACAGAAGTGCTGACTCGGCTGATTCTGAACTTAGTACATCCGGTTGGCCAAAACTGCATAAGCCGTCGTCACCACTACGAAAGAAATATGAAATTACAAACGTGCTTTGTAATTGTTGAAAAATGTTGAATACCTACATTGTTTTAAAATTAAAAACTCGAGAAAAAGGAGTGTATTTGTTAATAAATAAAAAACTAAAAGAAAGATCGACTCAATCCGGCACTGAATACGAATTTACTCTACCTTCATAAACGATGGAAAATAATTATTATTTGTCTGGTTACGTCTCGTATGTACCTTGTAACTATTGAAATGCTTATTTTTCCAACAGCCTTTGCTGGTCATCTCTAAAGTGATGAAAGAATGTTGGTATCATAACGCAGCTGCCAGACTTACTGCTCTTAGAGTGAAAAAAACTCTTGCCACACTGTGTACGCTAGAAGATCTCAGAGGCTGATTATTTTTTTCTATTTTTAATTTTTTTTTCAAACTTGTTTTTTTTTACATGTGTATAGTTGTACTTTTCGTTCGTTTTATACTACTATTTAATAATAATAATAATGATTAGGTTCTTGTGTAAATCGACTACTTACGGCGATGATTTTTTTTTTTATTTTTTTTTATTGCTCATCGGTTTATATTTAAAATACCTATTACGGATTGTAATTTACATTTTATTTCTCTATTCTTCTCCTTCTTCAAACTTGTGTTAAATTTGAATACGTACCGGATGTAGTAGAATCGACGCTAAATACGTATAGTGTACCTTTTTATTTCTCTTTGCCTTTTATATTATTGTATGTTGTTTTTTTCCTTTTTTCTTTTTTTTTTCTGTTATTTTTTTTACGTACGTGTACTAAAATGTCGAGTTTGCATTTTCATGTCATTTAATAAAGTATTTATTTTCGGATATTTGTGTACGTTGGTTTTCAAAAAGATTTATAATAATTTACTAATGCTTGAGTATTTATTAGTACAATTGTTTCATGTATTTAAGTTCACAGACCTCGAAAACGTCCGTAAACAAAAAATCTTGATGAGAAAGATAATGCAAATTAATCAAGCCACTTGATTTGCATATTTATTTTTGTCAAAAAAAGAACGAAATTTTTCTATCAACGAATGTGACTGAAATTAGGGTTAGGGAGTTTTCGAGATCGCACTTAAGCATTTTGAGAGCTACACATTGATAAAATGTGGAATTATTTGAAGGTGAACGCATAAAAAGTGGAATTTCATCGTTAAATATTGATCGTATGTGAAAAATAACAGTATCGTTGAATTCGCCAAGTCAAGAAACCCCCATTTTGACACCTTACTCGATTAATTACACTAATTTCATGATTTAAAATGTCTAACAGAATTATTTTCCAAATTTGAAACTGGTTGGATGAGTAGCGCCATCTATTGAAACAGCAACGAAATATTTACACTTAACGTGGTTTTTGGAACAAGCGACCTTTCGATATCTTATATTCTCCTAATGAAAATCCGGCTTTTGCACTCAAATACGCCTTCGCTGTAACGCTGCTCGTTTGAAAATTTTCAATCGTGTGCCTTGATTTGATAGCATATGCAACTAAAACGGCACGCAAAGTATCAAAAGCAGCGTCGGCAGCGGAGGCGTATTTGAATGCGAAATGCGAATTTTCACTAGGAGAATATAAGATATTAAAAGGTCTCTCGTTCCTAATACTCAAAATTTTGAATTTTTATTACATCTTTCCTGGCGAATTTTTAGCCAAGTAAGGTGTCTCCGGGTAGGTTTTCGACCCCGAGGAATCCATTTCTGCGGTCAATTACACCTTAAAATCATTCGGTTTCGAAAAAACACGTAATTTTACGACAAACTTACGTCTACAACGTGAAATACGCAATGCAAAGCAATTTTAATGATAAATTCGGACTCAGCGATGTCCGTTTAGGCATGGCAGACACTTACATCTATAATCAACTTTGAAAAAGTTCAAAAAGTTATTCGAATTAGAGAGCTTTAGTAACCAACTACTTTTAATGTAATCAAAACATCGAAGATTTGCGTCAGTTAGAGACCATCCTAAATCGCT
>FIZR01010100.1:0-116647 GCA_900060175.1 Ferrisia virgata | reverse complement strand
TCGCTCAATTTTAAAACTTTTTTCTTCAGGTCTTCGTCACAACATTTAAATTATATTTACACAAACAAATGAGATTTTTAGCGAACATGAAAACCTTATTTTTTGTGAATTCTGTTATGAAAATGTCACCTCTAAAAATTTGCCGCCCGGGGAATCTTTGCCCAATACCCCCCCCCACCCCACCCCAGCTACGCCACTGGTCCCTGTAATTACCTATGGAGCACAAACGTGGGCAATGAATAAAATGGACGAAACACAAATTGAGACAACTCAAAACGCGATGGAAAAATCTATGCTAAATATAAAGTTGAAGAACAAAGTCAAAATTGCAAACATCAAGTAGCTTTTGGGGAAAAATTTGGATACACTTAAGGTAGTAAAAAATAAAAAATTGAAATGGGGAGGTTATCTGACAAGAGTGGGAAATATTAAATGGTCGAACAAAATTCTTTTTGGCAACTACTCCAACAACGGAACACGCTGGAAAGATGGCTTGTATAATCTATGGAAAAACAACCTGTTCCATAGGATTGCACAAGATCGTGGGGAATGAGCAAGATTGGGGAGGCCTTCGCCTTGTTATAGGGCCAGCGATATAACGACAGAATTACATATGTGTAAATATATTAAGATTTTGTAACAACGTTTCTGTATACAGACTGATAAATAAATAAATAATTAATTAAAAATGTTTTAGAAAAGATTCTTTTCATTTATTATTTTTCTAGAACTGAAATCAGTAGAACTTAGGATGCACAAAAATGGTTTATTTTAATTTCCTATTGAAATTTGAAGCGTAGAATTGAAAGTTTTGCTCAATTAGCAACGAAATTATCGGTAATTGAGAACGCACCATAACTTTTTTAATTTTGGACTCTCAGAAACATCCATCATGGTAGACAGACAACAAAAGGGATAGAATTTGACTAAATGATAAAAACACATCTATTATAAATTTTATTTTTATAAAAATTATTTAAAATTTGCTTATTTTCAAATTCGCAAAAAGCGTTCTCAGTTAGGCTCATTGACCTTATGTTCTGTAAAAAATAAATACAAATGCAGAATTATGAATTTATTACATCTTACCCATGTTAATCTATAATCAAATATACTTAGAAATGAAAACCAGGATGAGAGGAGAGGGGAATCTCAACGAAATCCATTATGACCATTTTTTGCCATGTCAGAAATTTATTATTATTTTCCCGAAACTAAAAAATTATTTGCTCGGCTCGATATACACTAAAATCGATCAAATTCAAGAAATATGCTTATATTGGCGTGCCATTTGATATTCTGGAGTGAGAATCACCTCTGGTCAAAATTCAGTAGCGTTCAAATTTGGGCTTTTGAACTAATTGATAGAAAATTCAAAGTTTTATGACGTAACCAAAAATCAACCTTCTGGATCAGTTAGGAGGGATGATATGAGGGGTGTCTCCTTTTTGACCTCGAAAAGAGTTGTTCCTCGCATAATTTGCCTCCAAATAGAGCAAGGAAGTTGAAATTTGATACGTACACTTAGTAGGAGTCCTAGATCTGGCTTTTGGGGGTCTTAATTTTTCAATCTCATGGTACCCTCTCTCGGCTCCGAAAATATAGTTTTTTTAATCGGTTTCCCTCATATTTTGAGTTTGTTCCTTGCATACCTTCCTCCTAAATTGGGCAAAGAAGTTGAAAGTTGGTGTGTAAATTTAGTAAGTGTCCCAGATGTGCCCTATTGTGGAGGAGGGGACCTCGACTTTTCAGCTCCATTGAATCCTCCCTACCATTACCACACTGATTAGGAAAGCTTTTTTTAATTATAAATAATTTCATATAGTATAAGATAAGACTTGGTTAAAAATATGTATCGCAAGTAGATGGGTACACGAAGGTAGCTAAAACTTGATCCAAACAATTCAAGCACAAGATTTGTAGTGATTTGTTTTTCGTGCAATAGGGAATATAATATGCACGTTAATTACGTGAAAATACATATCACAGCCAATAATTAAAATCACGCGACAGGATGATTTTTCATCATTCATTTGACCTCTCTTTTCCTCATTTCAATACAAAATAAAATTAAAATTTTAACTATAAAATCACCGCAAATTAAGTACTACTTTAGAAAAAATCTTCGTATCGTTTTATTTGGTTAAAAAAGTATATTTTCGGTTAGTAATACCTTCCTGTTGAAAAATGAACGAATATTTGATAACGATGAAACCGATGATTTATTTAATGAAACTAATTTGTGCTTTGCCACTGAATTTAGAACCCGAGGGTAAGATTTTTTGAAAAATTAAAACAATTTTTTATTCTCTTCTTGTAACCAAAACACAGAGATAGAAGTAGGTAGTCTAGGTACCAGGTACTCATGCGGATAATGTATTCATTTCAGACGAAGTTCCACATTTTATAACATCGAAAGTAGTTTCGTTTTTGACGGCGGTAATGTGTATTTTTTTTTACTTACATATTGGGTATTATATGATTTATGCGTTGATGGATAAAAGTATTACGCATATAATAATAAAAATAGTAGCGAAAGGTCCAGAAATTATAATCCATTCATTTTGTTTGACGGTGCCATTTCACATGTGGAGTAGAAATCATCAATTGCAAGATTATTGGAAGGCTTGGAAACATTTTCAAGTACGTGATGAAATTGATGTAATTGCGTACTATTTATGAACATGTACGCATCAATAGGTAGGTATACGAGAAAAAATAATTCATTAATTATTGCGCAGCTGGAATACGAAATTATAAGTGGTGTGCCATTTATATCAAGAAAAAGAAAACACGTTAAAATAGTTTCACTGATTTGTGTTACATGGTCAATATCAAGAAGTTTTTACGCTTTATGGTTTCATTATTATATTTATATTAGTATTACAGAATTCATGATAGATATATACGTTCTTTTTACATTGTACGTAATAGCAATGTATTGGTTTGCTGACTGCACGTGTTTTCGGTCTGTATCGGAAGATATTCTCATCTTGGGAAAAGTAAACCTTAAATTGTTTTTTTTTGTAAACTTCAATATCTTAATTTTTCTAAAAAGTTTTTGACTTGCAGAAAATAATCGCTGAAAAAAAACAGCACGATAAAATGAATAAACTCGTTTCATTATGGTTGAATGTGAACACTTTGGCAAATCAGTTCAACGATGGTCATTCTTTTTTGTTCCTAACATTTTTCATAACCATAGTTCTCACTATTATAACGTCCGCATATGCTCTTATGAATTATTCCATCTATAAAATCGTATATCCTTTTACATATTACGCCAATATATTGATAATATTCGTGATATTTCTTTTATTAATTTGCGAAACAGCTTATTCAGTAAATCACCAAGTAAGTAAATATACTCAATATAAGTATTTATAATAAATTTTTCCCGGATCTGTTGCGCAGATATATTTTTGTTTTAATTATTTTCGAACTTAGATGAATTATCGACAAAAGGAAGCGTTGCTACAAGAAAACACGATGATGATTGAAACTAAAACGTTGCAATCGGTAAGATATGTACCAAATTATTTGAAAAACCATTGCTACAAAACTTGAATAGTTTACCTATTTTTCATAGTTTATGAAAAATTTACCAGGTATCGCGATTTTTACAAACCGTAAGCACACAGGATTTAAATATCAATTTGAACGGATTTTTGACTTTGAACCGAGTGGAGTTTCCTGTAGTGAGTAAAAGTACATTTTGAACTCAAAATAGTAATTTAGTCATATTTTTTCAACCAATTTTATTCTATTTTATTTACACTCGTAGATTGTATCCGTTTGCATAAACTACTTGATTGTTTTGCGGCAATTCTCTGAAGATGAACCAGTCATTTGTGTCAAAAAATAAGTTAAAAAAAAAAAATAGAATTCTACAATGAAATGAATACACTTTTAACTTCATTTTGATCGCTGACCATACATGAAATGATTTATATGATTCCAAAATAATGGATATGAGTTACGAATACTTTGCCTGGTAATGCAACAATTAAAAAAATCACATATTTTGAATTTTTTTGTAATGAAAAACTGAAAAAAATTATTTATATTTTTCGTACCATCAGATTATAAAATTTCGTAATTTTACTTTCTTGAAAAAATCTACATTTTTAAACATAATTTTTAGCCTGATTTTCTATGCCATATTGTCAATGAAAACCAAGCTATTGCGATCTATCAACCTACGGCGAATTGGGAGAAGGGGAGATATCAACAAAATCCGTTTTAGGATCCTAGAAGATTATAATAACCATTTTTGGCCATGTAAGATATATATTTTTTTTTTCTGAGAAACAAAAAAATTATTTGCTCAGCTTGATACTGACCCAAATCCATCAAATTTTGGGGAATAGGCTTCGATTAGCGTACTTTGACATTCTGAAGTGGAAATGACCACTGGTCAAAATTTAGTTAAGCGCAAATTGGGAGATGGTGAGGGGCTAAAATCGTTGTTTTTATTGAGCCAATCAATAGTCAATCCAAAGTTGCGTAACATATCCAAAAACCAGCTTCCCAAGTCATGTAGGAGGGGAAATATGATAGATTTTCCTCTTTTTCACCTTGAAAAGGGGTTGTCGCTCCCCTACCTTCCCTTTAAACCGAGATGGAAAGTTGAAGAATTTTGCGGTTTCGGCCTCTCAGCACCCCCCCCCCCTCCATCTTAAATTTGGGCATAACTGAATTTTGAACTAAACTTATCCCCACACATAAATATCTAATCTGCCGCCAAACTGAGGTTATTGAAAAAATTGGAGTTATTTTGGTCAGTATGGAGTATAATAAATGAATTTAGTCTTCCTGGGGGAAGGGGGGAGGATAAAAAATTAAAATAAATATCAGACATGGCCAAAAATGGTCTTAATACTTTTCTAGGGTCTCAAAACAGATTTTATTGATACCCCATCATCCACTGTTGGTCGATAGACCGTAAATAGCCTGGTTTTAATTGACAATATGGCATAGAAAATCAGGCTAAAAAATACACATACAACGAATAAAAAGTTGTGAGCAATATGCGCCTGTCCTACACATGAAAATCAGTAACAGATTTCCCATCCTATTTCATTTTTGACACACGTTTTCAAAATTGGATGCATAATTTTTTCAGTCAATCCAAAAATATTTTCATAGATGAATTAGATGTTGCAAACGTTGAGGGGGCAAGTTCCATCAAATTTTCCATCAGAATAGCAGCTACTGATGACCGGTTTACTTCTGATGGCTGATGATTGCGTACCATTTCCATTGAAACGCCTGGAACTTTCAAAACTGAACCGATTTCCATGAAATTTTGAATTTTGTACAATTATACAAAATGTATCCTAGATTTCGCTTTTTATGGCTGTCTTGAAACAATACGATTTTTTATCCATGCGCAAAATTAGAACAGCAGCTACTCATGACCGGTGTGAAATTTGAGAATTAAAAAAAAATTTCTTTGTTTCAAAGCTGCCAATCATTAAAAGCGAAATCTAGAATACATTTTATACTATTTACACTAAATTTCATGGTAATCGGTTCAATTTTGAAAGCTGTAGGGATATCCTAAATTTGATTTTTATTGTAAAAGGGTCGCTAATACCTCATTTTGAAGCTCATGAAAAGATGAAAACAATACGTAAAATTCAGATGCTTTTATTAATTATTAGTTGCATAATTCGCGTTTGAATAATGCAACTAGTTGATCAGAGAATATAAGCTGTAGTATGGTTGGACTGTATTCGTGTGTATTTGTATGAAATAATTATTGAAAGAGATTCATTAGAAGTGGTATAATTAATGAACAATTATTTTGATTGAAATCACGCAACAAATTAATTTCCAATCATGTAAAAGCGGTAGGTACTTTACGTTTTTAATTTTTAACGCAGGGTAAATCAATGGTACTTGGTAATTGTTGTCCACATATTACATTTCACTGTACCAAAAAAAAACCCTTACTATTTAGTATTTCATCTTCGTTATGAACGATTCAGAGTCAAAATGAGTGAATCAAAGCATAACGAATATTTAAGCGCAATGAAACCAATATTTTATTTGCTGAGATTCGCTAGTGTATTACCATATCGTTTAGTTCCTCAAGGTAAGTAAAATATTGGAATTACGTAGGTTCTATCGTATGATTCCTTTCACCGTATTATTTTTACAGAAAATATTTCCACGTTTGTCACATCTAAGGTGGTATCCTTTGCAACAATTATAGCGTACATATTGTTTCTCATCCAAACAGCGTACCTGACAATTGAAATGTTGAAAGATGAAAAAAATATTAATAGTGTAATATTGGTGGCTAAAACTCCGGAAATGACTTTTGAACTTTTTTGTTTTGCTATGCCATTTCTAATGTGGAACAGAACAACGGAAATTCAGGACTACTGGAAAGCATGGGAAAGTTTTCAGGTGAAATTACATACCTACTCGATCAGTAAGTCATAACTATGCACATACTCTCCAAAAATTAAAAGCTTCACTTTTAGTTAGAGTACGAAGCGGTGTATGGTAAACCTTTCGAATCAAAAAAGAAGAAAACTATAAAAATAGCAGCGATAGTTTGTGTATTGAGCTTGGCATTCAGAAACTTCTACGCATTCATATTCCATCAATATGCATTTCCTGGTACTTTGGCTTTTGTCGTGAATTTCTATCTTCTTTTATTGTTATACGTTGTGTCCACGTATTGGTATACCAATTGTATTTATGTCCGATCAGCATCCGAAGATGTTCTCATTTTGAGCAAAGTAAATTTCTTATTTAGAAAATTCCAAAATTATTCATACGTATCTGAAGCAACCTGATTATAACCTACAATTTTCGATAATTCAAATTGCAGGTAATAATATCGCATAAGAAAGATGATCAACAGTTGAATAAGATTATTTCAGTATGGCTAACTTTATGTGATTTGACAAATCATTTCAACGCTTCTCACTCCTTGTTGTTTATTACATACGTTTTATTAGTCGTTATTTCCATCATTACGTACGCTTACGCGATATTTAATTATTCAACGTATAAAATCGTATATTCTCTCACTTGGTATCTTAATTCTCTTTTTATTTCTGTGATTTTCCTTTTGATGATTTGCGAAACAGCTCATTTAGTTTATCAGGAAGTAAGTAAATAAAAGGTACCATCCATTTAAAATTTTAATTTTAATCGAGTTGTTTTTGATTTCATTACATGTACCTAACTCAGCCTCCTATTTTATTTATAGATAAATTATCGTCAAAAAGAAACATTGCTGTGGGAAAATACGATGAAGATGGAAGCAAAATTGTTACAAACGGTAAGAAATAGTGTCGATTCTGTACGTGCTTAATTGCAATAAAATCCATATGAATATAAAATTTTGAAAATTTCCTCAAATTTTAAAAGTGATTGTTATACTTTTCATGTAAGTTTCTTATCGTTATAGGTATTACGATTTTTAAGAACGATAAAACTAAGAAATCCATCAATTAATCTAAATGGATTTTTCACCTTGAATCGCGTAGAATTTCCAGTGGTATGTTTTGTAACATTTTTTATTGGTTTAATTCCAGGAAAACCACTTTAATTTATTATAGTGACCTATAAAGTTAGGAAAACAATTTCAGCTGCTGAAGTTGATTTCCGACTCTTCTACAGCATTTCAAAAATATCGGAGAACTAATTATTCTGATAGAGGCTCCCAGAACGCCTGAAAAATACGATAGATAGATTTGTAAGGTCCATATTAGGCACTTGACGACTAATCAATTTTTTGAAATCCTGGAGAATAAAACCTTCTCTCAAGAAAATTTGGTGGGTCAATGACCACTCAATTATGTCCATTATAGCTTCCATAGAACTTATTTTTCGAAATATCTTATTTTTCCTTCATAAATTTTCAACAATTTGCCAAAAAGGCAAAAATGAACTTCAGCAGTTGAAAATTTTATTATGAGAGTTTTTTGATATGCTATATCTAGACATATTTTTTTTTTTTAGATTGTGGCTGTGTGTGTAAATTATTTGATAATCCTTAGACAGTTCGCTGAAATTCAAATAATTGAACCCGACTTCGACGGTGTTTAAAAACTGAACCAGTTACGTAATACATTCTTACATCTTCTACATTGTAACTACAATAAAAATTCTTTACAATTCTTGATTTTGTTTGCTATATTTGTTTTTTCTGTTTTGTCATATTGTCAATAAAAAACAGGCGAGAAGAAACTGTTACTAATTCCACATATTTCCTCCATTTCACGTACTTTCACATAATTTTTCCAATTCATCCACTTTCTTCATTCCATATCATTTTTTCATTTCGCCTACTTTCTTCATTCCACATGCTTTTTCCAATTCAGCTACTTTCTTCATTCCATGTGCTCTTTCGGTTTTGTGCTCTCTTCATTCCACATGTTTTTTTCATTTCGCGTTCTTTCCTCATTCCAGAATGATTTTTCCAGTTCGCATGCTTTCTTCGTTCCACATGCTTTTTCAATTTCACCTACATTCACCCCCTTTCTTCATTCCACATACTTTTTTCAATTCACTCACTTCCTTCATTCAAAGTTATTTTTCCATTTCACCTACTTTCTTCATTCCATGTGCTCTTCCATTCTGTGTTCTCTTCATTCCACATGTTTTTTCCATTTTACATGCTTTCCTCATTCCCGAATTTTTTTCCAGTTCATATGCTTTCTTCACTTCATATGCTTTTTCCATTTCACCTACTTTCTTCATTCCACACGCTTTTTCTGTTTTGTTCCCTCTTCATTCCACATTCTTTTTCTAATTCAGCCACTTTCTTCATTTGACATGATTTTTCTATTTCATCTGCTTTCTTCATTTCTTGTGCTCTTTCCGTTTTGTGCTCTCTTCATTCCACATGTTTTTTCCATTTCGCGTTCTTTCCTCATTCCGCATGTTTTTTCCAGCCCACATGCTTTCTCCATTCCACATGTTTTTTCAATTTCACCTAATTTCTTCATTTCACGTGCTTTTTCCATTTCATCTACTTTCATCATTCCACATGTTTTTTCCAATTCACGTGCTTTCTTCATTCTACATACTTTTTCCATTACACCTACTTTCTTCATTCCATATGCTTTTTCCTATTCAGGAGCTTTCTTCATTCCACATTTTTTCACCTAGCAGCCAATTTCAGCATTCTCTAACATTTACCTAAGTTCAATTTGGTGAATTTTTTTAAATAAGCAAAGCACAGCCTCATTAAGAATGTTTTACCCAAAGAAGATGATTTTTTGACCCTCTACCACTAAACTTTTCCAAAATTTTCGCCTTTGTTTAGCTCTGTAGACGTATTTTCAAATTTTCTAAAACATCCTAAAAAATAAAAATCCTCTAATCCTTTGTTCCACTAGTCAAAGTATTCTGTACATTTTATCTCGTGTTAAAATACAAATAAAAATTTGACAGCGAGAAAAAGCTGCTGAGAACTAATGGGTACATCACTTTCATGAAAATATAGACAAAAATTCTTATTAAAAGATAAATCTGAAGCATACCATATTGCGGAATAATTCATTTCCTACAGATGATAAAATTTGCTATTCAGAGTCTACACCATTTTTTGATGCCCAACATTTGATATTTCATAATGTTTCTGCCCTCGCTCGCTTTGCTCGGGCTTACTCCTATCCCTCCTTTCTGAAGGACATGTTTTTAAAATTCCTCTCACATCTTAACTGTAGCATAACGTTTTAACGCCAAATTTTTTCTCAAATTCTATCCACATTCGAGAACATTTGAGTGCATTTTTGTAAAAAAATTTGTGCCACCAGGGGCAAAATAGGTAAAACTGTCACTGACAATCCACATGCTTTTCTTATTTCATACAGGCTCTCTTTATTCCACGTGCGTTTTCCATTTGAGATACGTTCTTCCTTTCGTGGGGGGAGGGGGGAGGACTGTCAGACCAAAATGGTAACAATTGACGCTTATAACACCAATCAATAGATAATCAAAAGATGTATTATTCATTTTAAAATCAGCCCCATATGGGTTTTGACCCTGAAATATGGCTGTTTCATGAATGCATCTCCCCAATTGGCAACAGGAGGTTGAAATTTGACACGTACATTTAGTAAGTGACGCTAAACGAGTCTTTTGAAGGGGAGTTTTAACTTTTAATTTACAATACACCTCTCACAATACCAAAGAGATTTTTTTGTTGGTGTTTCCAATTTTCCAGTTGTGTTTCACACTCATCTTCCCTATAAATTGAGCTAATAGATCGAATTTTGGTGCGCAGGAAGAGTTAGTAGGAATCGAGATCAAGAGAAAACTTCATAGTGCGTTTTTCTTTATTATGAGCCTTTTTTTAAAGGGACGAAATCAGATTTAAAGGTAAAAAAAATGTTTAAATATAGGTATACCCTATTATTCGATGCTTAAACACGAACGAAATAATAGCAAATGTACGGCATGCAAATCTGAAATCTACCCAACGAATTTTGCATTTATTAAATATTAATAATAATACGAATTACTGTTCATACTAACGCAATGTATAAAATTATCTTGAGGTTTTCAATACGTAATTGCGTATGCCTACCTAATAATTTACCACTTTAAATAAACACTATGAATTTTCAGGTGAAAGTAAAAGTAAAATAATACATGTGCAAAATTCCAAATGAAAGTTGAAAAATCAACTAGAATAAAATGATTTAGCGACGAACTCGGCTCTGCTAAACTTGAAAAAAGGAATCAATGAATCAGCAAATTGCAGAATAGTATCCGGTTCTTGAAACTTTTGATCATCATAACCGATAACCATTAAAACTCATTCGCCTTTTTTTCAGTGATTCAATCTCTCACAAGATGAGCCTCAATGAAAACAATAAATTTGTTGATTCAATTCAACCAATATTATTTTGTCTGAGAATTACTGGGGTGCTGCCACTTACAATATCATTGAAGACAAAAAGTAAGAACTGTTACACGCTGATGACTATGTACTGACATGTAAAATTATACAAAAAATTTCAGCTTCTGAATCATACCACAACATGCGTTCAAAAATTACATTAATAGTTGGTCTTACTATTTACGTGTGGAACTTGATTTATACCACAAGTTGCATACACGAAGAATGCATTTATTTATTGCGGCACGACTTCGATTTGACAATCATTGTTGCATGGATCCCCGGCGTACTCGGTAAATCGATAGTTTTTTTGGCACCATTCACTTTGTGGACGAATATAAGAAATTTACAAAATTACTGGAGTAATTGGAAACTTTTTCAAGTCAGTTAGGTATCTATTTATTGCAGTTATCCGCAAATAGATACAGTCAGCGGTCCAGTTCATGATTTTTTGTTATTTTTGTCGGTATTAGGATAAAAGTAAAGACCTTTTTGATCCAGGATTTTTCTCCCTAATGAAAAACAAATCAAGGTGGGCAGTTGCTACAGTAACTGGTTGCATAGTAATGATCTACTTAATAACGCAAACAAGTCCAAAATATAGACTACGTTTTGCAAGGAACACATCTGATATTTTAAATTTAGCCACTGTATTGTTCACGATGGCATATTGGTTCTCAAACTACATGTATGCCAAGTTCATAGGGATAGAGATCAATAGAGCAGCGAAAGTAAGTAACGATTAGAAGAACCAAATTGATCACGAATGTTTATGTACCATATATCTCTATCTACCTATAGATTGCATTTTTTATATAATTCGTATGTACGTATAGATTACAGATTTATGCAATTTCAGCAATCACCCACAATAGTACTCAGTATTTAAAAATACAAAACACAGCTTTCCACAACCTTTGCATTATACACAATTCATAAGAATTTTCAACCCTTACAGAATTGCTTAGAAGATGGAAAATGTAGCCAAAAAATGAAAAATATTACTGCCCTGCAGTTAACTTTGTACGACTTAATGGACGAATTTATGAAAGTTCATTCGTTATTCTTCTCCATGTATTTTGCAGAAGTTGTGTCATGTTTGATTTTCATGGCGTACATATGCGTAAATCGGTCATCATTTTCATATTTCTATAATGAATGGGCAGCTTTAAATTTTTTCTCCGTTATTTTCTCGCTGCTTTTATTCATATGCGAAACAGCACACCACGTTCATAAACAGGTAAATCGATTTTGTACTAATCGCTTATACTGATAAGGCAAATAGTATATCGCAAACGAATGAACCAATCTTCTTAATGAAATTTTTTGAAATATCGCATTTTTTTTTTTAATAAGAACTGCATATTTTTTTAGATTTGTTCAAAGGTAATTGAAATGTTACTAGAACATAATTCTAGGAATATGAACACGACAATGATGCAAAATGTGAGTGTTTTTTTTAACCTGTTAGAGATAGATAACTGATTTCACGATATTATTTTTAATTTCACGAACAGACTTCACGTTTTCTGGATGTAATATGGGTTAGAAATCCTTCGATCAGTTTAAATGGAATATCACAAATAAATCGAGCTTATTTTCCACAGGTATGTGTAATTCTAACATCAAAATTAAATTTTATGGAAGTATGGGAAGTGAGAGTGAGATGGTAATTATATTTTCTTGATTTCAGGTTTTGGCTGTAATCATTAATTACATGATCATTCTGAGACAATTTCAATCTTGACTCGAAGTACATTTTTTAATTTTACGCAGACTACGTACATTATTTTTAATTGATCATCAATTCATTATATAGTTTTCGCTTTTATAAATCATTCTGCATTTTTTTAAAACCACAAGGTAAGAAGGACCGAATCGGCCCTTGGCTGGGATTTTCTCTTTATCTAAACTCGCTAAATTTTTTAATGCCAGTAGGTCAAAGTATAATGCTTTTAACAGATTATTTTGAAATATTTACAAAAAATTCAAGAGTTAACGTTAGAGGATACTTAACATAAACTCGTGCAGTATTCGCATTGGTAAATAAGAAATGCGGTCGAGTTCAAATATACGTACCAAATTTCAACTTCCTAGCTCAATTTGAAGGGGAGTTATGCAAAGAACAACCTCAAAAAATAAGAAAATCCCGACCAAAAAACCACATTTTTGAGGCTATGAGAGGGTGCAATGAAGCAGAAAAGTCGAAACTACCAAAAAGCACATCTAAGGTTCCTACTGAGTCCATATACTAAATTTCAACTAACTAACTCAATTTGGAGGGAAGATAGGGAAGGAACAGCTCTTTTTCAGGGTCAAAAAGGTGGAAAACCTTCATATCTCCTCTCCTAATTGACCTAAGAGGATGATTTTTCTCCCAAATTTGTGCACAACTGAATTTTGACCCAAAGTCATCCCCACTCATATGTGTCCAATTCGCCATCAAAATGCGCCGATTGGTCAAATTGGAGTGATTTTGATCAGTATCGAGCAGAGTAAATGATTTTAGTGTTTGGTGGAAAAAGTGGGCCAAAAAATCACATTTCAAGAGCTGAGAGAGGGTGCAATGAAGCTGAAAAGTTGAAAACACCAAAATGTGTATCTGCAGCCTCTACTAAATGTGCATACCAAATTTCAATCTCCTAGTTCAATTTTGCGGCGAGATAGGAGAAAAACAGCTTTTTTCAAGGTCAAATCCTCGTATCTCTCCGCCTACTTGACCAAGGAGGTTGATTTTTAGATATATTATACAACCCTTGGATTCTCTATCGATTGGCTTAAAAGAGAGGGGTTTTGGCACTTCAGCACCTCCTCTCCCAAGTTTGGGCACATCTGAACTTTGATCGAAGGTCATCCCCACTCAGATATATCTAATCCGCCATCATACTGAGCCGATTGACCGAAGTGGTGCGATTCTGGTCAGTATCAAGAACAGTAATCATTCTAGTCTCCGATAAAAAAAAAAAAAATTAAAAAAAATGTCTGGCATAGGCAAAAATGGTTGTAATGGTCTTCAGGACCCCAAAACGGATGTTGTTGATATTCGTCCCCTCATCAACCGTCAGTCGATTGACTATAATAGCCTGGTTTTCATTGACAGTAAGGCATAAAAAAGTCAGGCTAATTAATAATGACCCCACTAAAAAACTTCAAAAAGAGTAGCAGTATACCCCCTCCCTCCCTCACTGGACTGATAATGAAATCACCCCAGGTGTTATTGAGCCATGTCGAATGCAGTTTAAAAATAAAAAAAAAAGTAATATAACTCGACTTCATGCTTCGTTCAAGGGTTAATTTTTTCAGCGTGTACTACCCTCGACATGGACCACTTAGAGCTGAGGTAGTCGACCGGATCCGTGAGTAACACCTCAGGAGTGAATTTTCAGCCAAATTCACCCTCCAGGTGTCACTCGCTGGTCCCTGGGCGACCACCTTATCTCTAGGAGGCCCCAATCGACGATAGTATGTGGTGAAAAAATCAACTCCCAAAGTCGATATGAAGTCGAGTTATTTCGTTGTTGTTAATTTAGCAATGTTATTTCTCAAATTTTCGATATTCCACTCCAATAGAGCTGATAGGTTGAATTTCGGGTAGATTTAGTAGGGGTCTTAATCACGAAAAAACATCACAGAGCGTTTTTCATTATTTTGATCCTTTTTTTTTTTTTTTTTTTAGAGGAATAAAATTAGATTTAAAGAAAAATGAGATAAAAATCAGGCTAGAAATCTTTAAATATATCTTGTTATCTGATGCTCAAATATAAACGAAATCATAGAAATTAAGTATATGACACGCAAATCTGAAATTTACCAAATAAATTTGGTATTCATTAAAAAATATATTCATAATAATACGAATTACTGTTCATACTAACGCAATCTATAAAATTATCTTGAGGTTTTCGATACGTAATTGCGTATACCTACCTTATAATTTACCACTTTAAATAAAAACTATGAATTTTCATGTGAAAGTAAAAATAAAATAATGGATGAGTAAAATTACAAATGAAAGCTGGAAAATCAATTTACATAAAATGATTTAGCAATGAATTCGGCTCTACTACTAAAGTTGAAAAAAGGAATCAATGTGTCAAGAAACTACAGAACAGCGTCCATCATCATTAAAACTCATTCGCCTTTTTCTCAATAATTCATTTTCTCACAAGATGAGCCTCAATGAAAACAATAAATTCGTTGATTCGATTCAACCAATATTATTTTGCATGAGAATTACTGGGGTGCTGCCAGTTACAATATCATTGAAGACAGGAAGTAAGTACTGTTACATGCTGATTTTCATAAACACTTGACTATGTACATTGACATGTAAGATCATTCAAAAAAATTTTTTCAGCTCCTGAATCATACCACAACATTTGTTCAAAAATAACATTAATCGTTGGTCTTACTATTTACGTGTGGAATTTGATTTATACCTCAAGTTACATACACAGAGAATACATTTATGCATTGAGGCATAACTTCGATATGAGAATCATGGTTGCGTGGATCCCCGGCTTACTCGGTAGAACAATAGTTTTTTTGGCGCCATTCACTTTATGGACGAAAATAAGAAATTTACAAAATTACTGGAGTAATTGGAAACTTTTTCAAGTCAGTTAGGTATCTACTTATTGCAATTATTCGCGAATAAATAAACTCAAAGATACGCTTCATGGTTTTTTGTTACTTTGGTCGGTATTAGGATAAAAGCAAGGGGCTAATTGATCCAGGATTTTTCTCCCTAATGAGAAGCAAATCAAGACGGACAGTTGCTACAGCAATTAGTGCCTTAGTAATAATGTACTTATCATCACTAAAAGATCCAAGATATGGACCACATTTTGCAAGGAACACATCTGATATTTTAAATTTAGCGACTGTATTGTTCATGATATCATATTGGTTATTAAATTATGTTTATGCCAAGTCTATAGGGATAGAGATGAATAGAGCAGCGAAAGTAAGTAACGATTGAAAATACCAAACTGATCACGTGTCTTTATGTACGTATAGATTACAGATTTATGCAATTTTAGCGATCAACCACAATAGTATTCAGGATATAAAAAAACAAAACCCAGCTTTCCATAACCTTTGCATTATTTTTTAACGCTTACAGAATTGTATGGAAAATGGGAAAAGTAGCCGAAAACTGAAAAAGATTGCTGCCCTGCTGCTAACTTTGTACGACTTGATGGAAGAATTTATGAAACTTCATTCGTTATTTTTCTCGATATATTTTACAGAAATGGTGTCGTGTTTGCTTTTCATGACGTACATATGTGTTAATCATTCAACATATTCAAACTTCCATGATGAATTGGTAGCTTTAAATTTTTTCGTCTTCATTTTTTCGATGATTTTATTTGTATGCGAAACAGCGCACCAAGTTCATAAACAGGTAAATTAATTTTATACTTATCCCTAATTAGTAATATATATTGCAAACGAATGAACCTACATTCTTAATAAAACGCTTCGAAATATCATAAATAGCCTGTTTTTTAGTCTGATTATTGTAGTCCATCGACCAACGGCGGTTAGAGGGTTAGGGAATACCATCAAAACCCGTTTTGGGATCCTAGGAGACCATTTAGATAATTTTCGGCCATGTCAGATATTTATTTTTATTTTTTCTTAACATTTGCTCTGCTCAATACTGACCACAATCTCTCCAATTCGATCAATCGCCTCAGTTTAGCGGCGGATTAAATATATAATTATGAGTGAGGATGACCTTAAAATCCAGTTTTTCTCCATTTTGGTGGAGGAGGTAATGAGGGGCCAAAAAGGCTAAAATTCTTGCTTTTTGAGTCAATGGATAGAGAATCAAAAGTTGTGTGACATATCCAAAAATCAACTTCCTAGGTTAATTGGGGGGGGGGTCGAGCGTTTTCCCTCTTTTTGATCTTGAAAAGGGGCTATTCCTCTCCTATCTCCCCACCTAAATGATTTAAGAAGTTTAAATTTGGTATATACATTCAGTAAGGGCCCTAGATATGCTGGGGGGGGGGGTGAAGACTTTTCAGCATCGTTGCACCCTCTCAAAGCCCCGGTAATGTGGTTTTATAATCAGGTTTTCTAATTTTTTGAGTTTCTTCCTCGCATAACTCTCCTCCAAATAGAGCTAAGAAGCTGAAATTAGGCATGCACATTCAGTAGGAACCCCAGCTGTGCCTTTGGGGAGGGCCTCGACTATTCAGATCCATTTCACCTCCTCACAGCCCCAAATATGTGATTTTTTGGTCGTTTTTTCTTCCAAATCGGTCTAGGAAGTTGAAATTATGTATGTACAGTTAGAGAGGAACCTAGATGTGCCTTTTGGGGGTTTTGACTTATTTGCTCCATAATGCTGATTAGAAAAAAAGTATCACTCTCAATTCTCATGATTGTAATATGTTACGAAAATCAGGCTGAAAAAGCATTGGTTTTTTTTTTTACTAAGAATTGCATATTTCTGTTAGGTTTGTTCAAAAGTAATTGAAATGTTACTAGAACATAATTCTTGGAATATGAACACAACAATGATGCAAAATGTGAGTGTTTTTTTTTTAAATCAATTGTATCGTAAAGATGTCTATCTATTGCAGATAGATGACCGATTTCATGATATTATTTTTAATTTCGTGGACAGATTTCACGTTCTCTAGATGTAATATCGCTTAGAAATCCTACAATCAGTTTAAACGGAATATCACAAGTAAATCGAGCTTATCTTCTACAAGTATGTGATTCCTAATATCAAAGCTAACTATTATGGAATTATAAGAAGTGGGATGATAATTTCACTTTCCTGATTTCAGATTATAGCTGTAATCATTAATTACATGATCATTCTGAGACAATTTCAATCTTAATTAGAAGTACATTTTTTAATTTTACATAAGTACATTTAATTAGTCATTATACACCTAATTAATGCTTGATGAATAATTCTGCATGTGTTAAAAACCTTTTAAAGTTTATAAAAGATGTCCACAGTTGACCATCAGTTATCGATGGTCAACTGTTGACAGTCCGGATCTTGATGGTCCACTATAGACCCGATCTAACAACGTTTTGTGATTAATAATTGACAGTCAACTGTAGACTGAATAAAGACTATTAAGATCTGAACTGCCAACAGTGAACTATCAATATCCGGACTACCTACATCTTGAATGTCAACTTTAATGTTAAGAAAAAAAATTATGGCTGCGATGTATAATTTTCAATTTTGAGATCAAAATATGTATTTAAAACATAAAAATATGGAAAAATATGCGTTTATAAATCAAAAAAATGTGCAAAAAATATACATTTCTACATGAAGATCATATGTAATTTTTTCAGCATTTTCAGCGATAAAAATGAAAAATTGGCACTGTTAGACGGATCTTTTCAGCTTTTAATGCTTTTTGAGCTCCCATCTATTCATTCACTGTAAGTCGATAAGACTGTAATAGTCTGGTTTTATTAACATCGAAAGATGTTTCATAGCGTATTCTCGAAAAATCGTCAATAATTGACCGTCAACAGTTGACCCTCATCGTTGACTGACATCAGTGGACAGATTTTTGTAGCCTGGAATGACATCAGTGGACTTATTTTATGAAAGACTGAATTTATGATTTTAAGTTGAAATGTTGAGGAAAATTAGGGAACAGTGTGGTCTGAAATGACATTCGTGGATGGATTTTATGAAGGATTAATTTTATGATTTTAAGCTAAAATGTTGAGCAAAATTAAAAATATTTCTGACATACAATGTTTGTGGAGTGGGGTTAAAAGAACGTGGTAAAAATTTCAATTCGGCTCTAAAACAATTTTAAATTTTAAATTTTAAAAATTCAAAAAAAATTTCGAAAAAAATTTTATTAGAAATAGTTTTACTACGACTAGTTCTACCCGAAAAGATCATTTGAGGTGATTTTTGAAGGCAAACCAACTTTATAGACCAAGATGTAATGTGCCAATTTTTGGAATATTTGCATATTTCCAAAAAAAAAAAAATATTTAGAAAGCTGAGTAATTATAAAAAATGAAGATTATCAACATTATAATGGCGATTTTCCATCCGTTGCTCCTTCGTTCAGGGGTTCTCATTTGGTTGTTTTTTTGACATTTTCCATATTTTTACTAATTTTACACTCCTATTAAAAACAAAATAGTGTTAGAAATTTCCTAAAATAGGCTAGTTGGGTTATTTTATTGATAACCTTCTTTTTTTCCAAGTACCCAGCTCTGTAAATATTTTTTTCAGTTAAAAAATTTTTTTGGAACATACACGAATATTGCAAAACTTGACACATTTTATAAAGGCCTATAAAAGTGGTTCACATTCAAAAATCACCTCAAATGATCTTTTTGCCTAAAACTAGTACCAAATCTATTCCTAATAAAAATTTTTTTTGAATTTTTTTTCAAATTTTGAACCGTTTTAGAGCCGGATTGGAATTTTTAGAAGGGATAAGGGGCTGAAATTTTTACCACGTTCTTTTGACCCTGCTTCACAAATATTGTGTCCTATTACGTTTCGATTTTTAAAAAAAAGTCAAAAACGACCCACCCTAGTATTCATCTACTGAAAACCAGGTCGATTTAAATTTGGCTTTTTAGGAAATCAATGAATGACGGGGTCACACACGCCCAGTATAATGAAAAAGGAAAATGAATAAATAAGTAAATAAAATAATTGCGAAATGACATAAAAATGACAAAAGTAAAAACTTGGAATTGAGAGCTGAAAGTTTTACCACATCTTCTCGAGGTAATACGAGATTAATGAGACTCCGTGTAATTTGCAGGTTTCCAAAACAAAGCAAAATTTACCTTCGCCAGCCGGGCACCATTGTAAAGTAAAAGTGAATGCCCGATAATCTCAACGATGTCACTTTTAATCTTGCATATGCTTAATTACACATTTCAAACGTATAAACCCATCATAGGAATATTTATTATTATCACTAGACTATTATAAATAGTTTGAAACATTTTTACAATTTATAACAGGTATACCTTACATAACACTTACTCACACACACACGCGCGTTTATTAAAAATCGAATAGATGTTTTCAAAGTTTATCATGCGAAAGCTAAATTAATTTAATTATTCAATAAAAGCTCATTTGTAACGTTATAATTAAGCGAATAATGCGATCACAATACGCACTCGCTAATGGTTTTATTATCCACAACAATTAAATAGCTGAAGATAGTTTTCAATATAAATTAAAAATAATTTTTAGTTTACCAAAAACATGATTCCAAATGAACGAAACGATTATGTTGAAAGTATTATACCAATATTGCATTGTTTTAGAATTAATGGGATTTTACCTATGCAGCTTTCAATTGAAAGTAAGTATACTTATTAATTTATTAAACCGTATTTAATACCTAGGAATTTTCACCTATTTATTAAAAAAATATAATCGATATTTAATTTAACAATTTTAAATAAAAAAAAATACCTATTACAGATCACACTTCTGGATTTCTCGCATCGAAAAGTATCTCAATATTGACGCAGTCTATTTACTTACTAAATCTCGCCTATAATTTGGTCACGCTACGTGAAATCATCAATAATGTTGGAGAAAATTTCAATTTAAAAATACTGATAGGTTTTGCGCCGCAAATTTTTCTAAAAATTACAGTCATCGTTGTACCATTAAACATATGGACGAAAACTCATCAGTTAACAAATTACTGGAATAAATGGAAAGAATTTCAGGTACTGTCTACCTTCTGCGTACACGTTGGAAACATCGTATTAAGTTTATAATTTTGAAATAGATTTTCAATAATTTAAGCAACTTTTCTCATATAATTAGAACGAATACGAAAGAATATCAACGATTATATTCGATTCAAACACGAAGAGAACTGTCAGAAAAATTATCTTCGCTGCTAATCTATTCATAGTTACAGGCGAAATAATCGTACAACGATACATGCCTTACAGCAATGATTACGCGAGATTTGTTTCAGATTATTTAAATATTTCGATAGTATATTATTTAGGAGCCTACTGGTATATAAACTGCATTTACGTCAAATCAATTGCTAAAGAAATTAATTCGCTGGCCAAAGTGAGCGATAAATTATTAATCAAAACTCAAGATAAATTAAGTAGGTAATAATGCTTTATAAAAATTTGCAGAAAACGTTAGAATCAAATGAAAATGGAAGCAAATTATACGAAATAATTTCATTATGGATTACGTCTTGCGAATTAATGGAACAATTCTACGTCATTCATTGCGTTTTAATTTTAGTTTACGTCATTGAAACCATCGTAACTATGACCATTTTTGCCTTCATTTGCATGAATAGCTCGACATTTATAGATATTTATGGAGTTGGAATTCAGTTAAATGGTTTGTTAGTATGCATGTTCATAATATTTTTAATTTGCGAGGCAGCTTATTCAGTTTATAAACAGGTAAAATTTAAATCGTCTATACTTAATACTAGAAAAAATTAATTGAAAGTTTATAGATAATTAATTGTACATTAGTTTATTTTCAATGCCTAAAAAATTACAGGTCGTTATAAACCAAAGAAAAATGCTATTATTGGAAAATTCCATCAGGATGGACCCGGCAATGCTTCAGTCGGTTAGTAAATATTAAAATTATATCACTTTTATTGGATGCTGCGAAAAAAATTACAAGCAAAGATTTGCTGGCTCTGCAATGTAACGCGCATGAATATTTTCTTCTCAGCTCATGCAAACTCGTTAAACATTCTTATATGAGTAGGTCAAAAGCATACTTTTATCAGAATAATTTCGAATATGGCTTTTCTTTTTTACAGATTTCTCTTTTTTTGGAAACGATATTTATAAAAAATCCAGGAGTTAATGTTAAAGGATACTTAACATTGAATCGTGCAGTATTCGCATCGGTAAGTAAAAAATGCGGTTGAGTTCAATTCTGCCTAAAATACACCTGTGTATTGGATAGGTAAAAGCTAATCAAAAAATATTTCAAATTTTATTGCTAGAAGGATAAATTAATCAAAAGGTAAAGGAATGTGAATTATCAAAAATAAATTGACCTTTCGAACTGACGAAGGGTGAAATTTACTTTTGATAACTGGAATGATCGTAAATTATTTTCTAGCCAACAGCTCGTCTTCATCATTAAATAAATTCGATCAACAAAGACTTTCTTTGGCGGCACGGTGATGGGAATAAATTATTGATGTGTTTCAATCAAAATTTACATGTGTGAAAAAATAAGAAAGATTTGGAGAAAGTGTATAACCCAAAATATTCTAATAAAGCGAGGGAAAATAGATCAAGAATAATATGGATGTACCGGATATTCTACATTACCCTAGCTACCCTTTTACCAGTGATAAGTCAACTCGTGAGACTTACACGTATGATGGTTAACATATTCAAAAAATCGAAGGGACTGAAATATGTCATTTTCAAAATTTCATTTCTACTCAAAACTGCCACTCCTAGTGAAAATTCATATAAAAAAATCAATAATGATACCATCAAAAATCTTTAAAATTAGTAGTAGTACTCACCTTTCCCCAAATAGACTGAGCAGAAACTTTGAAGATTATTTCCTAACAGAAAAAAAATACATTGAATGTTAAAGAAATGGAAAATTACGGTTTTATAAGAAAAGAACCTAAGCTAAATCTATTTGTGCATATCAAATTTAAACTTCCTAGGCCAATTTGGAGGGAGATATACGAGAAACAAACTAAAAAAATAAAGAAAGACAACAAAAAACTTTTCCGGGGTGTTGGGGGATGCAGTGAGATTGAAAAGTACAACCCCCTAAAATGCAAACGTAGGACCTCTACTAAATCTTTTTTTTTTTGGCGGACCTCATTCCCAAGCTTAGCTGGGTGAAGGGTGTTTATTGGTAATATTTAGTACAATCTTAGATTATACAACTTACTTCCTTCACTTAGTACCTAATGCAGAATTTTTTCCGGATTTTTGTCCAAAATTGACTAAATATTTTTTTCTTTAATTTATACTTTTTTCCCCGTACACGTGCAACCCTCGGGGTTACCACCCCCATAACTGGGTTGAAGGTGCTCCCCTGTTTATTTAAAATTTTTTTAATGAGGTGCTCATAATAGCTTTTTTAAAAATTATTCTCAAAAAACTGAGAAAAGCAACAAATTTTTAGTGATGTTTTTACCATATTTTACGAACCAGTTCACTCCCACTCTTGATTTTTATACCACATATACTCGAAAGTATATACTATGAATTTTTAAAATGAACGGCAGGTTTGGGCGAAAGTGAAATTTTGAAAATGGCATATTTCATTCCTTTTGATTTTTTGGGTATGCTAACTATTATACACATAAATCTCATAAGTTGACCTATCACTGGTATAAAAACAGTAAGGTTAATGCGGAACATCTGGTATATTCAAAAATTTTAAAAATTAAATATTTGATTTTCAAAAAATTGTTCCGGATTAATTTTTTTTTCAATATTCTATGTTGCTTTAGATTTTAGCTGTTAGCATTAATTATTTGATCGTGTTGAGACAATTTCAATGAAAACACAAGACATCAACCAAATAATGCGTTGAGAAAAAGAAGTACATACAAGTTCAAAACGGAAGCAAAAAAATAACACATTATTATTTTGTTATTAACGAAAAAAATGTTATATTTGTACATCTTTTATAATAAAAAATACTCTCAAAATCATTAACGAAGTTCATTTGAAAAAAATAATATTGTTAGATTTGGTTGTATAGTTTAATTTGAGAAATGAAAGAGAAGAATTTATCTATTTCGTTTATGTCATCAGGTATGTTTAGGTTGGTTGTTTGGATTTTCAAGTCATTGCCGATTTGGTAGAGCTTTAGGCATTTAAAAAGAAGGTGATGCATTGAGATAGGTTCGGTATGGCAGAAATAGCACAAAGGATTGGGAGATTTTTGAAATAGATGGTCGTGTGTGAGTTTGGTGTGTCCAATTCGAAGCTGTGTAATAGTCATTTCATTTGAACGGTTTAGATTTGATAAATTTTTCCGAGGTTTAATAGACTTTTTATGTTGGTAGAGTTTGTTTTGGGTTGTTTGTTTTATTTTTATCAATTATCGATTAAAAAGAGTAGATAGATAAATCGAGTTCTGGAAGATCACCGACCTTTGATTAGTTTTTTTTTTTTTTTTAAATTCAACATGACTCTTGCGTGGCAATAACTTATTAATCAAAATAAAAGAAAAAAAAAGCAAATTTGCAGTTATGAAAATTCACGTGCATGCGAAAGGTAGGTCAGACAGTAATATTATTATACATAAAGCATTCGTATAACCTACAATTAATTGAAAATAAAACATCAGGTACGGCGGTTTCAATGAGGTCTATTTATTCCATATTTTAGCTACGTTCGTGTGCCAAATAGGTATATTTTTATAGCTAAGCTTTGCAATGATATCTAATTTATTTTGTACAAAATGAATCCGAATAAAAGAAATGATTATGTAGACACATTGAAACCAGTTCTGTATTTGATGAAAATAAATGCTATATTACCAATTCGATTTACATTCAAAGGTACGTACATATCCATACTTCATTTTTTGTAATTTATAAACCTATGAAGGTAGGCGAATAGGCAGGTAGGCGTGCAAGTGTGTTATTTTTGTGTATTATTTTACAGACTATGGTGTCAGTTTTTTGAAATCAAAATCTATTCTGGTAATAACATTTGTTATCTACTATGCCAATTTAGCATATACCACCGTAATAGCCTACGATCTCATCGACAATCTTTGGAGAAAATTCAGTATGAAATTATTAATCGCATTAACACCAGGTCTTTTGGCAAAAATTAGTATTTTTGTAGTACCTTGGACAATATGGAGTAATGCGAAGCAAATGGAAGATTACTGGTTGAAATGGCAACATTTTTTGGTAACATTTTAAATTTATACCAAAGCAAATATGCGCTTGATAGATAACGTAGCTATAACATTATTTGCGAATTACTATGAACAGAATGATTACAAGAATACAACCGGAAAAGAATTTATATCCGATACGAAGACGATGTCATTTTGGTCTTCGATAGTACCAGTTTTTTTGACAGTTATCGCACAATTAATGGGTCATTTGTATCTATTTCAAGGCAATGGTATTGTTGGGTTCATTTCAGAGGGTTTGAATATCGCATCTGCTTACGTCATAGGAAGCTATTGGTTTATGAATTATATGTACTCGAGATCGTGTGCGATGGCCATCATTTCTTTAATGAAAGTAAGTTTTACAGGATGTTTTGCATTAATTTCCTTTCCCTTATACTAGTGATAGATCAACTCATCAGACTCGCATGTATAATAGTTAGTATACCCAAAAAATCGAAGGGACTGAGATATGCTATTTTTAAAATTTCATTTTCGCCTAAACCTGCCCCTCACTTTCAATACTCATAGAAACAAATCAACAATGATAAAAATTCGCTGTTAGCCTGAATAACGATTACAACTCAATAAACCAGTCCATTTGGACCATTTTACGAATATTTCGACGATTGCTCATCTGTACAGGTCGTACTAATTCATCTAGAGGATTGAAACTTGGTGGGTAGTTGACAGTAGTGCTCAGGGTGTGCCTTTTGGGGTTTTCGACTCACCACCCCTAACCCATCCCAGTACAAGTCCAAAAACCTATTTTTTCAACATTTTCGATTAATTGCTCATCTCAACAGGTCGCCATGATTGAGCTAGCGCCTTGAAACATTGTACACAGGTCAGGGAGATATGGTGGGTGTGCCTTTTCAGGGGGCCTCAACCATTCCTGTCCAAATGGATCCCTTCTACAGCGCCGAGAAGGAAATTTTTTCCGAATTTAACGATAAATATGGGCAATTCTAATGCATTTCCTTGAAAATATTTTTTCACTGTCGATTTTTATGCGACGATGACGAAGAAATTAAAGGTCGGCCATCTATTTAAAAAAGTACCATTTCAATCCATGAAAATTTACTATCGTGGGAGGAAATGCGGGAACCAAAAAATGTACCACTCTAAAATATCGATACGATATATTCAAAACCTGTACGATGAATGGTCTATAATACCTTGCATGTAGTATCCTGCAAACTTCTACGAAAATTAGGCTGAAATAGTACTGCAAAGCGATGTTTTTTTTTTTCTTTTTAATTTAACATATTAATTACATAATCTATGCATAATTGTAGGTATATTATACCAATATGAATTTACAGGAGACTCTGGCAGAAGGCACCAATGACAGCAGGCTGAATAACATAATTAATTTATGGATATCATTATGTGATTTAGTCGAACGATTTAATGTCCTTCATTCTTCAATATTTTTAATATATATCGGGGGAGTTGTTCTATCTACGATTATGTTCGCATACATTGCAATGAATTACTCTAAATTTTCGGATGCTTGGAGTAAAGGCGCAACAATCAACAGCACAATGGTTTGCGCTTTGATGATTTTAGTAATTTGTGAGATGGGACATTCGGTCTATAAACAGGTAAAGTACAAGATACCTACCAAATGGTTGGCAGTCTACAGACGTTTATACAGTTACTTTATAATCTCATTAAAATGATAAAACGAATTAAAATATGATAGGTATAGACAATCATCATTAACTTCCATATTTTTCAAAGGTTAATATAAAACAAAAACGAGCATTATTAGAAACCAACACAATCCGAATGAAAACTGGTATGTTGCAATCTGTAAGTTTTCTATTATATATGTTACCGGTCAAACCCGAATTCCGGACAAATCCGAATTGCCTAGGCTAAACTAGTATATCCTATAGCTCTCAGGATACTCTAGTTTGGCCGGATGATTGTTTTAAAAACAACTAGTATCTAGTATATTCGTTGAGGAACAGGACAAACTTAAATACTTAAAACATAGGCACGCCCAAGAAATTTTTTAAAGGAAGGACTAAAAAAAAAATCCGGAACGCAGTGAGGGTGGAATTTCAAAAAAAATAGTATTTTTAAACCATGAAAAGTTCATTTCTCGAAGTTTGAGTTTCAAATTTTGAAGCCTTATTAGAATTGTGATGGGCTTTTAACAATTTGAGTATTAAATTCCAGCGTAAATGTAAAAAAATTTCAATTTTTCACACCTGAGGGAAGGTTAGGATATACTAGTTATTTATAAAATATCATCCGGCTAAATTAGTATATCCTAACGCCTGTGAGATGTTCTATATCGTCCTAGCACAAACTAGTTTCACCTAGGCCAAATTAGTACATCCTAAAAGCTATATGAGATACTAGTTTGGCCTAGGAAATTAGCGTTTGTCTGCAATTCGGATTTAACCGATAATATGCACATATTTTGTAAAATGCTTGCATATTAAGCCAAGCAGCTTGAGAACATGGAGATGACAGTTCAAAAATAACAGGTAAATTTTTGTATGTTCACAGGTGACACTTTCATCAAATGTAATATCTGTTTTAAATCCAGAAATCCATTTAAATGGCTTTTTCGCATTAAATCGAGCAGTATTTCCAATAGTAAGCATCTCACGAAACAGTAAACCTAATTTTTTGGTACATAATTATTTTATTTTTAATATATATTAACATCTGATCGTACTAAATTTTACTGTTTCAGATTTTGGCCATTTGCATCAACTATTTAATTATTTTACGACAATTCCAACCAAAAGTAGAATCGATCAGTCGATGAATTTTTCCAATGTAAAAAATAGCAAATGAGTAATATAATTTTATAAACTATTTTATGTATTTGCTAAAATAAAATTCATGAAAAGATCATACTACATAGGTATACCAGCTCGTTTCGTTCCTCATTATTTCTCTAATCATTGAACACACCATTCATTCTATTTATATGCATCAAACATATGATGAAAAATTAAAATAGAAATATGCTAGATCATAACGTAACAAATGATCAAACTGTTTCAACAAGTTGTTTCTAAAATGAAACCCACCCATAACTACTGATGATTGAAAAAAAAAGTTTAGCACGTAGATGAATTTTTCAAAATATCATTCTTAATTTATTTAAGGGGAGGGGGAAGTCAGATTTTGAAAAATGACGACTCGATATCTTCAGAAATTCAAAACAATACTGTATTAAAATTGAAGGCACCTTTTTTTCAGAAGTTATGTAAATAACACACAAGCTATTTGGATGCATTGCATATCAACAAAATTGGAAGAATATTAATGTAGTAGGGTATACCAAGGGCCTTCGCAGTGGCGTAGCCAGGAATGACTCAAAGGAGAGGGTGTACTATTTTAGGTTTAAATTTATCAAAATGAATGAATGATACGTCTAAGCGCAGCGATGGTAAAATTTTGAAAAAATTACATTTTTTTAACGATCAAGAAGTGCATTTTCAGCAGTTTTAAGAAAAAAAATTAGCATAAATGCATAAATTTTTCAAGTTTTTCTGCCTCGAGGTGGGACAGAGATCCAGACCCATGCGACAAAACGAACAAAATGTGATAGAACGCATCATTAAAATTTAGGTAGGTACCTTCGCACGTGAAAAATGGTATAAAATTCTGCGAGTAACGTGATTTTGGATGTGCAAATTTGAAACATGCCACATTAATTTCACAAATGTGAAACATTTATTGATATTTTAAACGTTGACGTTGGAAATAATTTTACGTCCGTAGCAAGCGGTAGAGATCTGCATTCTGCATATGTTTAACATTCATCGCTGATGAAATATCAAATTCAAACTGAATCAATAATTTCTCAATACGATAAAATGATTGCATCAAAGTTAAACATATCAGATGAGAAGATTTCTTTTATATTTCATTTCGCATGACTAATACCCCAGCTTGCACAAACGGTGAACATTCGCAATTCAACAGCCATACTTACTGATGAATTAATTCTGTGTTCGTTAAAAAATGTTTAGCACGTACTGGGTTTTCATCTCAATTGTGCTAGTACAAGTAAGAAAATTAACTCGTATTTGTAATTTCAATAACTAATTTCATTTTGCATCGCTTGTTGGGTTTTTAGCTCGTATACGCTGATCAACAACCATCTCAAAACACATGTGCTCCAATATCACGTAAGTTATCTTAAAGTCGGTACATTATTAAGTAATAATTCAATACAAAATAGACTCGTGTGCTTTCATAGCTGGAAAACCTTTCGTACTCAATACCCAACCAGAGGATAAACAGAATATAGGCGATCAATGTTTCACTCAACCTATCCAATGCGATCACGAGAGAAAATACAGATACTTGGATGGCAGATGCAACAATCTTAAGCATTTATCATGGGGCATGACCAATCATACGATTATACGATTACTTCCTCCAGTTTATTCTACGAATTCAAGTATTCGCCTTTGGCCACGTAAACAAAACATACCTAATATTTCGAATCGTCTAACTGATTATTTTTCACGAACTACAGAAGATCCTCCGGGAACTCCTAGGCTATCTACGGAAGAAAATGCGCCTTTACAGAGTACCAGAGTAATTTCAAACAATTTTTTTACCGAGCACCATCGTCCTAACAACCAATTTACTTTGGCTTTCATGGTGATGAGTCAATTATTTACTCACGATGTGTTATCCCTAAAATTGAAAAATGCTCGTGAGTAAAAAATATGTCTAATGCACGTAGCAGAAGCGTAGCAAGAGAGGATCTTATTTTATAAAAATTTCGCCTTCGCTTTGCTCGGGCAATTTGCGAATATTGCTCACTTTATTTAAAAGAAGTGAGTTCTGGGAAACTGAAATTTTTTATCGCACACACTTCAGGGAAACAAAGTAGTCACCAATGAAGTTATTTCAGTAATCCTAGCCCATTCTGGTAGAAGTTACATTACGTCCCGTAAAAAATTTTACAATGCTAAAATCATAATTTTTGTAAAAGTTGACTCTGGAAAAAAATTTCAATCATACCAATGGATGAGTACACAACTTTTTGTAGATAAGGGGATGAGGAGCATGCATAAATGAATAATTTTCGAGATGTACATTGCAGTGGTATTATAAAACAAGAAAAAAAATAATCAAAAATTTTTGTAATGAAAAAAAATATTCCCCCTGAAATAGATGAATAGGCAACTTTCCTAGTACATGTAAGTAATGGTCGAGCGAGGGTGAACAGTTGGGTGTTTTAATTTTAGATTTTTTTTCGAAAGTTGAAGAGCGTATGAGAAAAAATTTGCGAAACCACGTCTCAAATGAACGTGGAAAAAATTTAGGATCTCTAAACAGACCTTTACCCCCACCCCCTTTCGATTTAAAATTTCAAAATTTACATACAAATAAAAAAAATCTTTTTTTTGACTTTTTTTGGTGCTGACGTGTTATAGTAGACCACACGAGAATTAAAAAAACTTTTCGAATTTTTTTATGTTTTTCAAGGGTCCCAAAATTCTGTTTAAAAATGGAAAAAATCAAATATTTAAAATTTTTTTGAATTAATAAAGTGGAAATACGAAATTTCATCATTTTTTATGGCAGTAAATGATGGTACTTTTTTTGCTTTTTCACTTCAGAAAAATTGGAAATATTCAATTTTTTTCATATTTAACATAGGTTTGAAACCCTTGAAAAGAAAAAAAATTGCGAAATTTTTTTATTAGTTTTATGTGGTAAGGAATTTTTTTTCCCGATTTTTATGTAAATTTTGAAATTTTTAATGAAAAGAGGGGTCGGGTAAGGGTCAAAATAGAGACCCAAAATTTTTACCACGTTTATTTGACGTCATTTCGCAACTTTTTTCCATACGTCCTTCGACTTTTGAAAAAAACCTAAAATTGAAACGTCCTAATGAACACTATACCTAATGAAACATCAAGATTCCTCATTGGTAGGCAAAGACGTGAGGGGATTTTGCAAATAATTACTGGCATATTTTCTACTAGAGAGCGCTGATACTTGACTTGAAAATTTTTCCTGCATTCTAATTGGATGATTTGAACTGACCTCAACCATTGAAAATTGATGATATGTTTATCAACAAATAACACTAAAACTGTAAAAAATCTGATGTCACCAGACGTCACATCAGCTAATCACCATCATAACTCATGAAGATCTCAACCAATCAGATTGCAGGAAAAATTTAAAAAGAAAATGCTGTACAAGGAATCCATTTTGAAAGCTAAATAAAGTAATATTTCTAGCCAAATATCAGCGCTCTCTGATGGAAATTAAGTGAGTAACTATTTACAAAAATTTTTTGTAAACTCATTCCGCAGTGACAAGCGGAGAGCCGTCTTGATGTTTCAATGTCGAAAGTGAATATACTTGCCTGACGTAAGAGTTGCATAAATCAGCTTATGAAATTTGTCACAGGTGTGGATGGCTGGGGTCAATTTTTTCAAATGCGGGAGGGGGAGGCAAATTTCATAAAGCGGCAAATTTTTGAGGCCGCAAATTGAAAAAAAAAACTAAACAAAAATACTCCAAAAAATGTAAAGTTATTAACATTTTTGAGGTTCGAAATTTCTAAAATTTTTGGTTCACGATTCGTTTAGACACCATTTATTCCCTTTGTCTTGAATATTATTGATAAATTTTTCTGAGGAGAGCGGGAAGGGGGTGTGAAATGGTGGTTCAGGTGGTTTTGCACACGTGAGTTAAAGGGCCGCCGTGGAAAATTCCTATCTACGCCACTGCCACACGGTACCTAGAGCTATGTATAAGCAAATCAGTGATAAAGTTGTTTATACGAAGAATCGTAAAATTTTCAGCGCTGACTGGATGTTGCCAAAATGGCGGTACTACCAGAGTACCTCCAGCTAACTGGGATCCAGGATGTTTATCGATAGACATACCAAAAGATGACAAATATTATTCGAAATTTAAAATAGTCTGCAGTCAATTATTTCGTGCTCAATTTTCATCAGATAGCGGTTGCAAATTACCAGAAATTGAACAAGTACGTGCCTAGATTAAATTTTGAGAGCGTATACGTTCAAGCGAATAAAATTATTCGAATAATTTGTAAAATTAATCCTAGGAGAGCAGTGTAACATCCTATTTTGACGGTTCTGTTGTATACGGAGCTTCGGATGATGTAGGACAATTACTAAGATCACGAAATAACGATGGAAAATTAAAATTTGACACCACCCCAGATGGACGAATATTTTTGCCGCACACTGAGCAGGCAAACAATTTATGTTTTGTAGAAACCAATAAAGCTGCTTGTTTCCAGGGATGTAAGTGTGCACTTATAAGCCTAAGCGTAGAAGACCCGATTTATTCATTCAATCATTTCTAATCAATGAAAATAAATTTACAGCCGACTTTCGAGCCAATCAACATGCTCAACTGGCTGTTATACAAGTCATGCTATTAAGAGTACACAATAAATTATGCGATGAACTGAAAAAAATAAACGGTAAGATCGCCGAATGGCAAAAAGATGAAACATTATATCAGGAAGCTAAGAGGATTCTCACAGCTATGTTACAACATACGATCTATGGACGATTCAGTGAGATTTTATTCGGTAAGCAGAAGTACCTAGGTACCTATTTAAAAACGTATAGTCTCAATAAATAACCGTGAAAATTATCATCATTATAGGATCTGAATGCGCCAAAGGCTATGGATTTACAGAACCCGAAGGCAAAGAATATTTCAAAGGCTATGATCCAAAAATAAATGTAGGAACAACAGCTGAATTTGAACATGTTGCTTTCAGAGCTTTCCATAGTTTAGTAGAAGGAGATTTAAAGTATTAATCTATCCTACCAACCAGAAAATGTTCACCATAACTCAACAACATTATTGTTAAAAATCCAATAATTCGCAGACTTTACAACGACGATAGAAAAGAAGTAGGTACATTCCGTTTCAGCGACTGGTTCAACAATCCAACATTCATCAAAGAACCTGGTAATTTTGATAAAATATTACTCGGCATGGTTACCCAACCAATGGAAAATTTTGATCGTTTCTACACCACTGCAGTAAGTAGAGAAGTACAGAAAGTAACCAGTTCAGATTGCCAAAAACGGTTTTGTTTTCACCTGATTTATTTTCACAGATAACGCAAGAATTCTTCAAACAATTCAATCAAGGTAAATTTGGTTCGGATTTAGCAGCAATAGATATTGAAAGAGGAAGAGATTGTGGTGTACCAGCTTACATACATTATGCTACTTTGGCGGGTTGGCCAATTCCTAAAAATTTTGACGATTTGTCCGATCGAATGGATCAAAAAGTAAGAATTTTTACTACGATTATCATAATTAGTATGGACATCATAAACAATTTAGTCTGCGATATGTTATCTTGATAAGTGGTACAGGTACAGGCAGGTATTGCAGTGAATAGCTGAACCCCGTTCTTCCCGGCATATCTAGAACATCTACTAAATTCACGTGCCTAATTTAAACTTCCTAGTTCAATTTAGAGGAGATATGAATGAGATAAACCTATAAAATGAGAAAAAACTGCCCAAAAAACTACTTCTTTGGGGCTGGGATGTGGTACAATGGTGCTCAAAAGTCGAAGGTACGTCAAGGGTGTTTACTAAAGGTACATACCAAATTTCAACGCCCTAGCTCAATTTGGAGGAGAGATACGCGTGGAACATTCTTTTTTCAATGTCAAAAAAGGAGAACACCCCCTCCAAATTTATTCTTCCGACTGATCTAAGGAGGCTAATTCTTGAAATATGTGATACAAATTTATGTCGATTGGCTCAAGAAGCACCATTTTTTTGCTATTTTTTTTTTTCTTTAGTACCCCTCCCCCAAATTAGGAATGACTGAATTTTGAGCCAAGGTCATACCCACTCATTATATCTAAGCTGCCGTCAATTTGAGACTATTGGTCGAATTTGGGAGATTTTGGTCAGCATCAAGCCAAGCAAATGATTTTAAACTTCGGAGAGAAAAAAATAAAAATAAATATTTAATATCGCCAGAAGTATTTTTGAAGGTCTTCTAGGGCCCCAACCGCAATTTTTTTTATATCTTCTCTCGAATCAACCGTACGTTGGTAGACCTTACCAGCGTGGTATTCATTGACAATATGATATAGAAAATCATATTTAAAAAAAGGAAATTTTTAATTTTTAATTTACCTGTATTTTTGCTCGTATCCGTAGAAGGTATTTACTGCAGTTATTCTTGAAAATTTAAGATAGTAAGAAAGCATAACTCAAACAAGTAGAGACGAAATGTTAAAAAATTAGCATTAAAATATATTCGTTAGGTCTAAAAGTGGTATATTCACTGTAAAATATTTGAGGAGCTTTTTTATTCTTCAAAGGAGTTCAAGTACTCCTCGCTCCTCTCACCTTCGTCAATGATCAACTTCTGTGCACGTCAACTAAAAAATTAAAACAAAGAAATTACTTACAGATGATCGAACGACTTAAAAATTCATATAAAACTGTTGCCGATGTAGACGCAATAGTAGGTTCTATTTTGGAATTACCTTTTGGAGACTCGATGGTGGGAAAAACACTGCACTACGTGATGGCTGAACAATTTAGGAGATATAAATTCGGCGACGCGTTCTTTTTTTCTTTCGAGGGTAGAGGACAATTCACACCAGGTTAGTACAAGGAAAATAAATAAGAACCTTGTTTAAAATCCTCATCCTCATTTTCATTAATCCACTTGCTTTACGCTATTTTTCATTAATTTCAGAACAATTGGAAGTGATTAGAAAAACTTCGCTGTCACTGTTAATTTGTTGGGGAAGTGATGGCATCAAATATATGCAAAAAGATGCCTATAGTTTACCTGGAAAAGAGTAAGGGTTGTCTAATTCACACTTCTGGATAGCAAAATTAAAAAATATCGTTCATGAAAAAAATTAATTTGTACATATTGGATTATTTTTTAGACCTTTGTTAGAATGTAGCCAAATTGTGGACGATTTCATCAAACAATTATGGGCAAATTGGGCTGTGAAATAAACTTAGCAAGAAACACCAATAATTCATTCACCTTTCTCAGAGAAGTTCTCATACACATATTTTGTAAAATTATAAGCTTCAATTCAGGCATAGATTATACCTATGCACTTAATTTATAAATGAAAATTTGTTCAGCTAAATACATATTTACCCAAGAGAGTATTATTATTGGTACATGATTCATTTTTCTATGATCAATAATATCAAACTTCATCCAAGTGCATGTTTTTACACTTTACATGTCCTTCATTTATCCTTAAAATGATAACAATTATTACTATTGCGAAGTGCATGGAGGTATGTGATTATAATAAATTTTTTTCCAGTTTTTTTTCGAAATGGTGATTAAGTTTCAATTTCAACGAGTAAATTACAATAATGCAACAATAAAAAAGGAAATAAATATTTTGTGAACTTTACACAAAAACTAACAGAAACAAAACCTACAAAATGAGCAGACAAAATGAAATCATTTTCAAAAGAATTTTAAAAAAAATTTATCAAAACCATCTTAAAGTCTATAAATTACTTGTAATTTACCCTTCCTTCTATCATTTCCCATTTTATGCCACCAACTCACCTGAAAGCTTATAAGGGAACTACTTGAACACGTCAGCTTCGATTTGAACGAAACTTGGACAGATGAAAAAAAACGTATCCGAAAAGCCCACACATCAGTTATCAGCTCCCGAAATTAAAAGTGCTGCCAAAATGGCCCTAATTAATTTCGGCAGCTGAAAATTTGATGGAAGCATACCGTAAGTATACCAAATCAACTAGTCTAGTTTTCCGGCGATTCCAAGGTGACGAGTTGAAATGTGTATTTTTTTGTGCCTTGAAAAAGACGAAAAGTCAAAAAAAATTGAGTCTATAGATATTCCTGAAACCAGAGTAAAATCTTTACTGATAATGGATGGCTTACGCTAAATACATATTACATTCATTTTGTCAACAACTAAACCTCATCTTTACTGCCAGAGAAATTTCAAACATTCATCGGATGCTTCAGTACTGTCCGAAACCGCCATAAATGTTTTAATGAGGTCAATTTCAAATAGGAATCAAGTTTTTGAGCGACTCAGATGGTTATTAACGTTATTTAATTTTTTTAAACTTTTTTGATACGGAAAAATACACATTTCAACTTGCCAGCTCGGATTCGCTGTAAAATTAGACTAATTAATTTGATGCGTCTACGGTATGTGTTCATTGAATTTTCAGCTTCCGAAATTAATTAGGTCAGTTTTGGCTGCACTTTGAAAATCCTGGAGTATTTCGCTACCTTAATACATATATGTCTAATACGTATACATCTAACTGTGAATAATTTTTGATCACTAAAAAACAGCAAAACCAAGATTATTCATCTTTTCCTTTCATGAACGTAAAAGTCATTCTACCCACGTTTTGAAAAACTGATCCCTATCTGAAAATTATACAAAAAAAAGTGAGATAGAACAACGTGCAATATTAATTTGAAATTTTCAAACTAGTGTGGCACATTAATTTTGTAATCAAACAACATTAATTAATATTCTGAATCGAAAATCATTTTATGTCATCAGCCAATGGCCGAAAATGTGCGCATCTCTCATCGAATTCAAACTGAGTCAATAGCTTTTCGATGCGTACAAACAATTCTATCAAAAAGTAAACAAATCAAACGCCGATTTTTTTTTCGTTTTAATGTGCACAGTCAATGTCGCAGAGTTCACAATCGTGAGTCGCTGGCAATTTACAGCAACTCGTGCCATTAAATTCAGTAATCGTTTTTTTTCCAAAATGTTCTCTATACATTGGCTGTTCTTTATTCAAATTTTAATACAAGTAAGATGCTTATGTTTTCTTATGCAAAGAATTTTGAATTACCGAAAATATTCATAAAAAAATGATTTTTCAGCATTTGAATGCCTTACAACAAGTATCACCAACAGGAGGAGCAGCCCAATGCACATGTGCACCAGTCCAGAGTAATAAATTTACTTTTTATGTTAACTATCGTTTTCAATGAGCACAGGTGCACTCAGAAATTTTGTAAAAGAGAGGCTAAACTTAAAGTCTCGAGCGTTGTTAGGACAAAATTTTGGAAAAAATGATACTTTTAAGCTAAAAAAGTGCATTTTTCGGAGTTAATTTGGGTTTCAAATTTTAAAGTCTTATTAAGAAAGTGATGTTTCCAATGATTTGGTTATTAAATTCAGCACAAATGCAAAAAACTTCCAATTTTTTCACACTTAATGGAAGGAAGCTATAGCTCCAGTGGTTTTCCCCCTTGGGTGCACCACTGTCAATAAATAGATGAATTACAGATATTAGATAAGAAACAATTGTTGGTGGCCAAAAATGCTGTTAAATGCACTTTTTTGGACTTTTCACATTAGATTTTACACAAATTTTTACAGTCTTCGTTTTGCTCGGGCCAAACTAAACATATCAATCATATCAATGCCAAGACATGATTTTTTTTTTTTTAGAAAATGAAGGTGAGGGCTTAAGCCTCTCCAAAAATTTGAACTAATTTCCGCCTTTACTTAGCACACATCGAAAAAATGTAAGCCTTTATACTTTAAATGTAGTTAGTACAAGTTTATTCTTCGATTTTTATGTAATGCTTGTCACTGGAAAAAATTCCTTCTATTTTTTTTTTTTTAGCGAAATTGACCATATATTTGGGGCTGTGAAGGGGTGAAATGGGACTGAAAAGTCGAGACTCCCAAGAGGCACATCTAGGGCCCCTACTAAATGTACATAGCTAATTTCAGCTTCCCAGCTTCATTTGAAGGAGATTTATGCGAGGAACAAACACAAAAAAAAAATCAAAAAATGAGAAAAAGATCAAAAACCACTTTTTTGGGGCTGTGAAGGGATGCAATGGAGCTAAAAAATTGAAAGCTTCAAAAGGCACATCTAGGGCCTTAACTAAATGTACACACCAAATTTCAATTGCCTAGCTCAATTTGGTGGTGAGATAGGAGAGGACCAGCCCTTTTTCAAGGTCAAAAAGGGGGAAACCCCACATATCACCCCTCCTAATTGATTTAGGAGGTTGATTTTTGGATACGTCACATAAATTTTGATTCTCTATCAGTTGGCTTAAAAAGGGGCAATTTTTGCGTTTTTGACCCCTCAGCATCTCCTCCCTCAAAGTGGGGCATAACTGAATTTTGACCCAAGTTCATCCCCTCTCATATATATCTAATCTGCTGCTAAACTGAGCCGATTGACTGAATTAAAGCGATTTTGGTCGGTATCGAGCGTAGTAAATAATTTTAATGTTCGGGAAAAAATTAAAAAAATTAAAATAAATATCTGACATGGCTAAAAATCATCTAAATGGTCTTCTAGGACCCCAAAACAGATTTTTTCATATCACCCCCTCCCCTCATTTTGCCGCATTATGATATTAATTTCCCGCTGAATGAGTGTAAAAAACCACTACTTCCCACCGTTTGAGTTTTTAAAAACTACTAGGATTCCCGCTAACCCCAAAATTTAAAAAAAAAGGGTATTTTTTACCATTCATTTTTTGTTTTAACATTAAAATGATACCTGCAATGGAGAAATAACAAAATCCCAATAAGTTGACCATATTTTTCTATGTAAATGAAAGATAAAACTTCAAAAATTTATGAATCATGAAAAAAATATATATAATAATTCTAATTACCCTCTGATTTCTCTCTTTTTTTAAATTTTTTGTAATCTTGTACAAAATTACTGATAAGTGAAGATGAAATTTTGATTCTTGAGTTTTGTTTACTAATTAATAAAATTTTCGCATTAATTCTTCTTGATAAGTTGACATCCTTGACAAAGACAATTATAACTCCACAACTAAGCTTGCTCATTCTCATTAGTGTAGACTCGTCTTTTTAATTCCATAAAAGTATTTAAAAAATTAAAAAACTTGTAAGCACGCTCATAAATTTTATTTTAAATTTAAATTTCCAATGATTTTAAAGATTAAAATCAAAGAACGAGGTAAAAAACTAATGAACAAATGACAGAATGTGAGCAAGTATGTGTTAAATTATAACAAAACCGCTAAATTTCCGCAAAAATTTTAGTTTAAAACCTCTAGAAATCCCGCTAGCTGCTAGAACTAGCGGGAAAACCGCTAATGTGGCAACACTGTTGACAATATGACATAGAAAATCAGGCTAAAAATACGTGATTTCCTTTTAACATTAGGAATTTTGAAAGTTGCTTAGCATTTTTTTCATAACATTCAACTTTTTTGTCGAACAAAATACAACTGAATAGTTGACCATCAATGTTAAGACTCTCAAAAATCTGAACAATCCATAATCCATACTTTGGTGGTCCACTTTTGACAGTCAAATGTAAAATGCGCTATCAAACATGTTCCAATGCTGACCCTGTAAGTGGCATACTGCGGTAAATTTTACCCCAATGCACAACCTATAACGAATACCTTTTATAGACAAATGAAGACCCGAAACTAGTCTTCATTTGTACTACATACTCTCTGGTTTCTACGGGATGCTTCAAAAATGGTGTGAACAAGAATATGGGGTGAGGGATCACTTTTTTCGAGCGATATATTCTTGCACGTATGAACAAGCCGGTAACCAGTCATAATTAGGAGGGGGTGCTGACTGATGACCAGGGAATGCTGAATAAACATCCTATGTCAGGAATGTTGCTAAGTAGGACTGGAAGTCTGACTTCTCCCCCTCCCCGCCCGTAAAATGTTTGCTAATTTTTAATCTGATTTGCTACATTGAATTGCCAATGGAAACCACCCTGTTACGGTATATTGACCTACGGAGGATGAGGGAGAGGGAAGATTCGACAAAATCCGTTTTGGGGTCCTAGAAAGCAATTACGACCATTTTTGACCATGTTACATATTAATTTTTTTCCTCCAAAATTAAAAATCATTTATTCAGTTTAATATAAGCCAATAACCGAACTTCATGGTGTAATATATACCCCAATGTGCATTTGAAAATTTTCCTCTTTATTATTGCCTAGAAGAAAGTCGCGTCACTAGTGCGAGTACTGAGTATTACACTAGAATTGGCCAAAAGCACAACAAAAAATCTCATGTGAACGTGGTATCCATCTTTAGGTAAGATTAAAGAATGATATGCAAAATAAGTCGTATACACTTTTTGCCTACCTTTCATTCTGAAGGAGCGAGAATAAAAATTTGATTCCATGCAAAATTATATTCTTCAAAAAATTTTGAATCACGTTTAGTCGCTTCAAAATAAAAGGAAGGAAAAACGTGCACATGACTGGTTTTGCTCATAATCATGCGATCCTATCCCTAATTTTTTTTTTAATAATTAGAAAAATTTCATTATATTTCACTTATTTAACGCTTCTTTAAATTTCAACATTGGCAACACTGTTTCTTTGTTGGAGCTTGTCATTTTCTTGCATAAGGTTGTTTTCAGTTTCCCTATTGTCCATTGGAAAATAAAATTTTGAGAACATACCCCCGTTGGGTAAAATTTACCCCAGTGTGCCGAAATACAATAAATTTTCAAAGCACTGGTCAAGAGTTGATAAATCTAAAACTTAATCCTGTATTTTGCAGAAGGTCAACCCTTCGTTCTCAATGCTCAACCGGTGGACAAACAAAATATAGGTGACCAATGTTTCACGCAACCAATTCAATGCGACCCCAATTATAGATATAGATTCATGGATGGTAGATGTAATAATGTCAATCACGTAACATGGGGAATGACCAATCACACAATTGTACGACTATTACCAGCTGTCTATTCTACAAATCCGAGTACGTATATGGAAAAATATGCTGAATTGTTGAATACAATTATTAATTTTTTCTCCTCGCAGATGATGCGCCCGGAACTCCGAGGGTTTCCACTGCAGACAACGGGGTTCTACAAAGCACCAGAGTAATTTCAAATAACTTTTTTACCGATCATCATTTCCCCAGTAAACAATACACTTTGGCTTTTATGGTGATGAGTCAATTATTCACTCACGATGTACTGTCGTTAAAATTACGAAACGCTCGTGAGCACATTGAACAAATAATATAGCATGCTAGCGAGACAATTAAAATACCAACTACAAATTCGAATAATTTTCAGCGCTGACCGGATGTTGCCAAAATGGAGGTACTGCCAGGGTACCCCCTGCTAAGTGGGACCCAGGATGTTTAGGTATAGATATACCATCAGGCGATCGATATTACTCGCAATTTAAAATAATTTGCAGCCAATTATTCCGTGCTCAGTTCTCATCTGATAATGGTTGTAAATTACCCGAAATCGAACAAGTAAACGATCAATAATCTCTCCCTCCGCGAATATTTTCTGAAGCTTACATGGTTAGTTTTGTAAATTACATACTGGGTGGATTTTTTTTTTCAATAGGCGATCAGCGTAACTTCATATTTTGACGGCTCGGTTGTATACGGTGCCGCAGACGATATAGCAAGATTTTTGAGACTAGGTCAAGATGGCAAACTAAGATTTGAAACAACACAAGATGGTCGTATATTTTTACCACACACCGATCAAGCAAACACATTATGTTTCGTAGAAACCAATAAAGCAGGATGTTTTCAAGGATGTAAGTATCTGTATAATTGAATCATGATCGAAAAAAGTAGAAATTTTTCCCTCTTAATTAATGTTCTGAATTTATAGCTGATTTTCGAGCAAATCAGCACGCTCAATTGGCCGTTATACAAGTGTTGCTCTTGAGAATACATAACAAAATATGCGATGAGTTGAAAAAAATGAACGGTCAAAATCCCGACTGGCAGCAGGATGAACTAATATATCAAGAGGCTAAGAGAATTCTCACAGCTATGTTACAGCATACAATATATGGACGATTTAGTGAAATTTTGTTCGGTATGTAACTGGATTTCCTGTAGCAGAAGGTAAGGGCATGCGCCCTATATAAGTCATAGGTACCGAGGCATGGGGCCTCCTGTTGACGAAAAAAAAACACTAAAACTCGGGCACAAATACGTAATATTTATCGAAAAGAATTACATAAAATGTTGAACTGTTAAATTCAAATAACGTAATCATCTGTTCACTGTCGAACTAGTGCTAAAGAATGCTTTCGGTATGGTATAATCCATATGATTTTCTATTTTTAAAGTGCTAATCACTACTAACAATGCATACGGAGAAGGGTTTATAGAACTTTGAATCATGATACTGGGGGAGTTTGCTTCTCATTCTAATGCTGAACTTGTAAGAAAGATGAAAAAAACGTTGCTGGCCCTTGACCGACGACCCCTTACGAACTAGGCCAAAGATAAAACATCGCCGAACACCTTTCCCCATTACCACATCATCGCATCAAGAATAATGAAATGCCTCCGAGTTCTGATTTTAGAATAAATCCCAAGATATTAGATGATGCTAAAAAAAATTTTCTCGCACCGCAATTAACCCAAAATCCAAGAGAGTTTATGGAAAATTTTTTTTGTCCTATAAATTGTTTTTTTACGGTCATCTGGAGTATATTTAGACAGATGTTTTTTCGAGTTTTCCAAGATGTTCCCCAATCTTTGAAATTCATTAAAAATCATTGAGAATTGGATAAAAAATTGACGAAAATTCGTAAAAAACGCACATGAAAAAAGTTTTGAAAAATTGAACCGGCATATGAAAAAAATTGTTGAAAATCATCGAAGGGAGAGTAAAAATTTTACAAAAATACCAATTTTTACAAATTTTTAAAATTTTTGTGATTTTTTTTTATCCATTTCCTGCATTTTTTACCCATTTTTGTCAAATTTTTACCCTATTTTCTGTAATTTTTAACAATTTTTGGACAATTTTAACATTTTTTAACATTATTTCTTGATTTTCGTTCCATTTTTTTTTAAATAATCATTAAAAATCACTGAAATTTGGTTTAAAAATTGGTCGAAATACATAAAGAAATATAAAAAATTCATCAAAAATCACGAAATAATGTTGAAAAATGAGTAAAAATTTACCGAAAATCGTTAAAAATACATAGACAATTGGATAAGAATTTGACAACCGCGAGTAAAAAGTGGAGAAAATTGATCATAAGTCACAAAAAATGTTGAAAAATTGCTCAAAATTGACCTATACCATGGAAAAAATCTTTCAAATTCATCAAAATAGGATAAAAAATTAACTGTGATAGGTAAAAAGAGCATGAAAATCAATTAAAATTCACGAAAACATGTTGAAAATTGAGTGAAAATTGTTCAAAATTATGAAAAAACCAGTTGTAAGTCATCGAAAAATTGGTAAAAATTTGAGAAAAAATCAATTTGAAAAATTGTAGAAAAGTAGATAAAAATTGTCCTAAAATATGAAGAAAATTTGTTAAAAATCAAAAAAAATTTGACAAATATGAATGAAAGTATTTCTATATCGCGGTACGATTTTGTAGGAAAAAGAAATAGAATTTCTCTGATTACTTGATAAATATTTCTCTTCTTTTTTTGAAAAAGTACAAACATGAATTATAAATTTAAAAAAATCGACACTAAAAATATGAAATAATGCAGCATTAAAACATTAAATATTTTTTCCCGACCGATTAAAAAATAGGAATGAGGAGGAGGGGGAGGGATGTTCAGAATAGAGGGCCAATCTCATCACTTTGACACGAGGCTCCCAAATTGCTTAGCACGCCCCTGGCAGAAGTCATGGGAATCGAGATAGGTATCGACCTAGATCTATGGTACAGATGGTGATAAATTGAGTGTATCCGCTCGAAGACCCATTTCCCCAGAGAGGCGGTACTGTAGAGGCATCTAAAAATTGAACAAATGAGCAATTTCAAAATTTCAATCCAATCATCAATATAAGGGGCGGACCTTGTAGACAAAAATTTTTCCTATAAATTTTGTTGCATACATATTTTGCTTATCTCTTTCATTAAAGGAGCATTATTCGTTTGAATTTTATACACCCCTTCGAATAATCAAGGTAGGCAAATTTTGTATGTAACCAAAAATGCTGCAAAAGTTGCCTACCATAAGATCCACCATTCAAAACTTTGATTTTAACAAATTTTTTGTTTTCAAAATTTTACACTGCCCTAATTACCCCCATGAAAAATTTTGAGAACAAAAGATTCATCCAAATTTTAGTTTTCAATACTGCACCTTTCAGTAGGTAACTTTTGCAGAATTTTTGCTTATTTACAAAATTTACGTATTTTGATTATTTGAAAGGGCTTATAAAATTCATACGAAAGTTGTCCCTTTAATAACAGAGATGGGCAAAATGTGTATATGACAAAATTTGCAGGAAAAATTATTGTCTACAAAGTACGCCACTTGGATTGATTATTGGATCGAAATTGCTCATTTGTTCAATTTTAGATAACTGTAGAGCACCACCCCTATGGAGAAGTGGACTTCAAGCGGGAACATTGAATTTTCCTCTTTGTGTACTATAAATCTATGGTAATACCCAACTCGATTCCTATGACTCCTACGTTAGGTCAATGGTGAGGAGACAGATACCAATTTGAAGAGCATGTATAAATAACTATATTGCTTTAGGTCCGGAATGTTCGAGAGCTTACGGATTTACTGAACCAGATGGTCAAGGTTATTCTGGAGGCTATGATCCCGAACTAAATGCAGGAACGACGGCTGAATTTGAGCATGTAGCTTTCAGATCATTCCATAGTTTGGTGGAAGGCGACTTGAAGTATTACTTATTTAGATAAACGATTGGTACTACGAACTTTTCCAATCACCATTTCACACAAATAAAATGTACATTTAATGTTTCACAGACTCTATGATGAAAACAGAAATGAAGTTGGTACATTCCTTTTCAGTGATTGGTTTAATAATCCGACATTTGTAAAAGAACCTGGTAATTTCGATAAAATATTAATCGGTATGGTTACTCAACCGATGGAAGGTTTCGATAGATTTTACACCACGTCGGTAGGTACATTTAAATACCTACTCGGATGGAGGTAAGCATCAATCATTGATCCTATTAAATTTATCTCAATACCTACAGATAACGCAAGAATTTTTCAAACAATTAAATCAAGGAAAGTTTGGTTCGGATTTAGCCGCTGTAGACATTGAAAGAGGAAGAGACTGCGGTGTACCATCTTACATATACTATGCCACTTTAGCCGGATGGCCAATTCCGAAAGACTTCGACGATTTGGCCGATCGTATGGATCCAAAAGTATACCATCACAGCTAACTATACAACAAAAATTCGTAAGTCGATTATGAATAATTAATCATTGCAGATGATCGATCGTCTTAAAAAATCATACAAAACGGTTGCCGACATCGATGCAATAATAGGGGCTATTTTAGAATTACCTTTTGGCAATTCAATGGTCGGTAAGACATTACATTATGTGATGGCTGAACAATTTAGAAGATACAAATTCGGCGATTCGTTTTTCTACACCTTCGAAGGAAGAGGACAATTCACTCTTGGTATGAAAAATTAAACACGTTGAAGTTGAATTGAAAATAACCTCTACGATAAATTTTTCACGTAGGACAATTGGCAGCAATTAGAAAAACTTCTTTGTCTCTTCTTATTTGCTGGGGTAGTGATGGAATTCAACGCATACAGAAAGATGCGTACACTATACCCGGACAAAAGTAAGAGCGCATTCATGTTTTTAAATAATATTTTTATATAAATTTAAAATTACCGATCTAAAACAAACCCGAATATAATTATTTACAGTGACTGGATCGAGTGCAGTAAACTTATTGATGATTTTATGAAAGATCTGTGGGCTAATTGGGTAGTGAAACCAAACCAACCAAACCCGTAAGACACTTAGTAACAGTAAACCAATTATTCATCTTATTCCGCATTTTAATTCTTAAGTTGCGATTATTTCAAGTAAAATACATATCTTTATACATGAGCATTATTATTGGGAGATTCCTTTCACTGTTAAAAAAAAAAAAAAGTAAAATTTTCCAACTTTAATTTATTTTTAACACCTATTATACAGATCACCTAGCCAACCGGGTCCTTCTTCACAACCAACAATATCGTTGCAAGTTTTATGATTATCAGAGGAAGTTGGCGAGTTTATTAATTAATTAATATTTTCAGTACATTTTTCCGAATGGCGACTTAGCTTCAGTTCGAAGATAGTATATGCCTCTGGCTCTGAAAACATTTTATAATAATCAAATAACATTACTAAATACATTTCATTTTCATTCGCACTCTCAATTCATTAACATAGTGAGCAGATAAATTTTTGATTACCTAGTAATCCCTGTACCTAAACATCAATAATTTCTTTTTTGTCTATGAATGTGGTATAAACTTACGTGGGAGATGTATCATCACCCATGAACACGATAGGATCACCACTGCACGTAGCGTTTTTCAACGCATCCCACGAATCACATTTGTAAGCTCTGAAGGAAGAAGGATATAAAATAGACTCGGCAAAAAAATGATACGCTCTTCCATGGCTACAAGTGACTGTAAAAATGTACAATAAAGTACACAACATGGATACGAAATAAGAGAAAAAACCGCGCAATGAGTAATTACAAGATTGCATCAGACCATTGAGAGAATTAGTCTCTACACATCCAGGCTGCGGTGGAACACCACCATTAGGGTAGAAATCAACGTGGCCTAAAGGTTGCATATACCCTGCTGCCCCTCCGGCAGTATGAATCACATCCACAAATTCTGCATCGGATGTGTCTAAAACGTTGTTGTGAATATGGTGTACGTGTTCGAATGCTGGACCAGCTGGATCTAAACCTAGAAGCATAAAAATTAATTTCGGCAAAATATTACACTCGGTAGAAACTCACCTGTTATTCTGGCCACTTTTCCACTTTTCATCGAATATCCTACGGCTCCGGCGACGTGAGAGCCTAAACTGTGGCCAATAACGTGAACGTCCTTCAAAGTTGCGAATTTTTTTTCAACCAATTCTTCGATTAGCGTAGCTATGATAGCGCCAACTTGCTTGGTAAAATAAGCAGGGAGTGGGTAAGCTTTCCATGAAGCGGATTCTGACCAGTCAATAGTTATAACGTTGATATCTTTTCTAAGTAAATATGCTACAAGGCAATTACATTGAAAAAAAGTTGAAAAGTAATTGAAATTAAAACAAAAAATTAAAAAAATATATTCGTTACCATTTTTAATTCCTTCCACCGATCCCGATTTTTCTGAAGATAGCCATCCGTGAGTAATAAACTTCACTTCGTGATATTTTCTCCAGCCCTTTAATATATCTTCGGTTACATTTTTTGTATAAATTCTTTCTCCAGCAAAATTATCCCTACACAAAAACAAATGCATTGAGATTCATCATACAGCACAATAAAACACGTAAGCTCAATATAATAAACTGGTATTTTATGCTGTTTTATAAAAACATTTCTCCTACACTGGAAACATTCAAGTTTTTAATTACGTGAATGTACTCTTACCTATTATAATATTTGAAAATAATTTCTTTTTCTTCCACAGTTAATCCTGACTTTGCTTCGTTATCGATACTGTTATCGTCAGGATTTTCCATACGTTCATCCTCTCCATCGAGCAGTTTACTTGAAACTGTAAATCGCAATTATTTGAAAATCAAAAAAGAAAAAATACTGAATAAATGAGTAAAATAGAATTTTTTACTTTTAATTTGAATATTACCGTAATAAAAAACTAATGAACTTACTTCAAAAAACAGCAAAGAAAAAATTAATAGAAACAACAAAAGTTTACTCACCGTAAAAACTATAAATAAAATTTAAAAATAGCAAACATTTTATAAATCGCATTTCTAAATAGATTCTATTTCGGTCGATTGATACCAATTGTACTCGCTACATTTTAAAACAAGAATAAAAAACTCACGAATAAATTAATCACCTCAAAGTTTTTCAAGTGGTTTAACAATTTATCAAATTATAAATATGCATGAAACTTTCTTCGTTTCAGAATTTAGAAACAGATGATAAAAAAAAGGGGGGTCTGTCCAAAAATTACTTACTCGAACATAATTATACGTTCAATTGACATCTGGATTAGAATTCATGGTTTCAAACTTGATTTTAAAAAACGATTGCACCATCGAATATCGACGTATTTAATGAAAAAATCAATTTTACTCAGCACAGATACAGTATTTAGCATATGATACACATTATGTACTTCCTTCACCATCTTCTTTACCACACTAATTTCGTATAGATGCATTTAAAAATTAAGATATTTTCATAAATTGCATAATTGAACATGTAAGAATAATAATCAGAAGAAAAAAATTGTACCCCTGGTGGGACTCGAACCCACAATCCCCGGTTTAGGAGACCGATGCCTTATCCATTAGGCCACAGGGGCTTAGTAGTGCCAAGGCGCGTTTTGAACGTTCTTCAACCTTCGACACATATTCACAATGAATTCTTTTTTTCTTGAATGGTGCAAATTATATTTTTATGATTTTTAAGTTTCCAACATATTTTCACAACTATAATTATCTAACCACGCTTGAAAATTCGATCTCTTATTCTTCTGATGGGAATCAAATGCTTATCAATGTATTTCAACCAACTATTAGAATATTATCCTCTTGTCGATGTTGGCATCCAGTAAAACAGATTCATTCGGTACGAACTGTAATATCTGTTCTATTTTATGAATAAAATTCTTTATCACGTTGAATTAATTATTTCAGAACAGGAAATTATAAAGATAAGAAAAAACAAAAATATTCAAGAAACGTACTTACACTAAGTATACGAACTTCACTAGAAAAATACTTCTTCCACACAAAACATTACATTCTGATGGTAAGAGTCAATAATCTTCAAATGAATGCAACAAAAGATTTGAAACTATGAATAAATAAAAAAAAATCTTTTTCGGCTTACTCAAAAGTAGCCTGATAAAAAATAAAAAACTCTCTTTGCAATTAAGCAGTTTAATTAAAAATAAAATAAACATGTATTAAAATTCAAATTTCACGATTGATGAAAAGAAATCCTATTATCTTTAAGACTGACAGATTCACATTCTCTAATGAATTCTGAGTGATCCAGAAACGGTTAAGCTAAAGAAAATATAACTAATAAAACAACTTTTTCTGAGTCATCTCGATTTGGAACAGTTCATGTTTATCGCTTATGTAGTTTCTGTACATGCAGTAATTCGGTTACACAGTTCAATTATTTAAATATGACGCATGCAACGGATCTAGGAAATTATAAACTTCAACAGAAGTAATCTCTGCATCGTGTTTAGATCGTAATATTTTTTGTTGAAAACAGAAATCTTAACAGTAACCCTGGATGTAGGCTTCACATTACACTGTCCATGACAAATAATAATAATTACAACCTTTAACGATTAATTTGATTTTTCCTTATTGTACTAAACAAACGAAATTTTTAATTAATTGTAGTATGGTGTTCTCGATAGATTGTTTTCTTTTAGTAAAATAACAGTATTGGTAACAAAACAAACGAAAAATGAATTATTCGAGTAAGTGTTTGAATGCTCACATTTCTGTATTTCTGTATTTTAATTTTTTTAATACTTTCTTTTCAATTATTAAGGAATATTATTCATTTTTGAACTTTTTTTCACTCCAAGTTTATGTGGTTTTATCAAATTCGGTCCATGTCTAATAGGATGGAAAGTGACGTGTCCTGATCCTCATATAAACTTCTATTTATTTACCAGGTACACAAATTATTATTTGCTTGTTATTTAAAAAAATTAAATAAGTAAGAATTCCTAAAGAAACATTGAATATTTTTACTTGATAGCCACTGTAACGATATTTTTTAAATTAAACACGCGTAGGTGTTCATTGAACTTGATCTACTGAGCACCAACTTGCACATGCTCTGAGAATTAAGAGTGCCTATTTAATGCTACACACGTCATTATTATACTCTTAAAGTGCTTACATTGGCATTATTGTTTAATACAGGAATAATACACTGAAACCACAAAAAGTTTCCCCGGATAAAAATGAGATTTTGAAATCAAACTACAATCCAGAGAAAGAAAATAAAATAATTATTCATGGATACAACAGTGATATGAACCTTTCTCAGCTAGTTCGGATGAAAAATGGTAAAGAGAAGCAAATGTATAATATGCATAATATTACCAAATCTTATTACCTACAATGGAGAAAATTCGTTCCATGATAATTGAATTATCATTTCGAAAAACGCACGCTTAAACATTATATCCAGTTATCTATGAATGTTAATTTTAATTAACGTGGGTCATTTGTTTTATTGATAGAGTACCTCGAACTGAATGATTACAATGTTTGGATGATTGATTGGAGTGAAGTGGCCGCCGGTCCTTGTTATCCGGTTGTTGTGGGAAATTTAAATTATGTCGGAAAATGCGCGGGTCAATTAATAAACGAAATTTTGTCAATTTCAAAAGCTCCTAAAAACGAATTCCATTTAATCGGTTTTAGCGTTGGGGCTCACTTGGCGGCTTATGTCGCAAATCATGTAAGACCTTACAAGTTTTCGCGAATAACAGGCAAGTCAAACCATATTTCACTGTATCACTCATAATGTAATAGTTATCGTCTTCATGATTAATTTTCCTGCTACGTAGAGCATGCAAATTGTACACAGTGAACTAATTAAATGTACGTTTTTGAAATATCATCAAGTACTACGTTTTAGTTCACATACCTTTGATGCACACCTTGGGTATTCGATTAGATGAACACGATTTTGTACAAAAAATACTTTCACTAAATAGAAAAATAGAAAATACAACAACTTATGTACTTACATTTCGCGAACAAATAGATTAACGTATTATACAAAAAACTAAAAGTAACCACAATATTTCTACTAACTGGGGTAACAGAATTTATTGATAAAAAACGAAGATATTCATAATTCATCGCTAATCTATAATTTCGGGGAAATTGTTTACAAAACTCAGAGAGGGGAGGGGGAACGAGCATTTTAATTCCTAACCACGTGGTATAATGGTTTGTGATTTTGTTTTTAAAAGATACATGTGATATTCATGGTTAAATCTTGATCGAATCCTCAACTGGTTGTAATTTGTAGCTCGTAATTGTATTGTATAACTACATTATTATGACATATCTACTTCGCAGTGGTACCCCTGATAAATAAAATTATATTTTTCATGAATTCAGGATTAGATCCAGCATTACCGCTATTCACAACACCTTTCAATGACAGTAAATTAGATAAAAGTGATGCAGATTTTGTTGATGTATTACACACCGATGCTTAGAAAGAAGGAAAAGTTGAAACTTGCGGTCATATAGATTTTTATGTGAATGGTGGAATAGAACAACCTGGATGTAAAAGCAGTAGTATTATAGGTGAGGTAGAAGCATAGTGATTAATAATATTATCGATCTTTTTCAAATTTTTTCTACAGGGTACTTGAGACCAAAAATTTCTACTCCAACTACCTTCAACAATATTCGACATTATAAGGGTATATTACAAAAACGGTAACAGTCAAGTAAACATTTACAATTTGCTTATATTTCGGTAGAATTGTAAATGTTTACTTGACTGTTACCGTTTTTGTAATATACCCTTATAACTTAACCAGTCAAATGAGTTTCCTCAAAACCATAATATTCGACATTATCATTTCACCTCATTCTCCAATTGTTTTGGAGTTTTGGTGTACGTGTGAAGAAGGGAAGACTTCTGATTACAACACCTCAAAAATATAAATAGACATTTTAAGTCATTGCATTTCCAAATATTTCATAAATTAATTTTTAATAAATTTTCAGATACTAGTCGATGCAATCATTATAGAGCTGCAGCATACTTTGCTGAATCCATAACATCAAACGTTGGTTTCTATGGTTGGTTTTGCGAAGGATTTTTTCATTATTTATTCAACAAATGTCCTCCCAAAACACCTAATACATTGATGGGCGAATACGTGAATAAGAAGTTGGTTTGCTGAAAAATTATTTTTATTCTTAGCCCAACAATGATATTAACAAAAAATTAAATCCCTCTGTTCAGTTCAACAGGTTCTTACATCTTACATACAGCAGATAGACCGCCTTATGCAATGGGAAAAAATTTTTCTAGCATTCAATCCAATGTAAGTGTTCCGTTTGAGAGTAATGAAGCATTATTACAATTTTCTAATGGTGTTGTTACAAATGAAGCTTCAAATGCAGTGGAAATATCATTAGCTGCTTCCGGAGAGAATGTAACATTTTTAGATATTCAGTGAAAGATGTACATACTAGGCTACCATGCTACATTACATAATTTTTATTTTTTGAACTTTATTTTGTAAATTTTTGAAAAACATAATGGGCAAACGATCTCTACTTAAATAATAACGTGTTATTCGCTATGCAGTGCACAGATAAAATAAGTGCAGTGTGTATCTATTAATGAACGCATGAAATCTTGCCATTTTTAGCAGCCAAGTAACTAAATGGACGTTCAAGGGCTTGAAACTTTAATACCCTTCTTGCAGTTGGGAAAATTCTAAATTTCCCTCATATTTCCAGCAAAACTGCTGATTCCTTTTACTACGCGAAAATAAAATTTACAAAATAAATGATTTATTTTTAGCCTATGAATACCTAGACTACCTACTAGGTTTTTAGATAGTTCTCTGGAGGTTACCCCATGCCCGAAATTGGAATGAAATTTTAAGTTCACTAGGTTTGAAGTAGAAACTCCCTTTCCTTCTCTTCCTCCTTTGTACTCCGTTTTAGGAGAAGATATCAAATTTCAGATGGTGATAAATATAGGCCTATAAATTTGAATTTGGAAACGAACACAACGGATAGATTTTTACAGAATTGAAAATTCCGAAATAAAACAAAATATACATGTAAGTGTTATATCGCGTCGTGTACCATGGTTTATCTCAAAAATGAAATAAAATAAAATAACGATACAAATATTACGCTTCTCTCAGTCAAGGTCACTACAAAACATTATCAAATCGAATTTTCAAGGACAGCTGATGCGTCGCAATCAAAAAATAAACCATCAATCACCTACACAAAATAATACTTTTAAAAAGTATAAAACGGGAGCCAGAACTGACAAGAAATATAACTTCTCCAGTTAGATAATACTACGGACTGCTTATCTAATTTTTGATGGAGAAAAAACATTGAACCGAAGTAAATCGAGGAATAAAAACTATAACTTCAAAACACTTCTTTCATTTCAGAAAAATTTAATATCAAGTTCAAATTGTACGATTACGCCATTGAACATCATAATATAACGAATACTACGCCGAAATTAAATACTGAAAATTTACAAGACCCAGAAAGGAAAACGTATACGTATCCGTAAAAAATAAAACACAAGCCGTAAACGAGAAAACGACAAGGAGCGGGAATCCATTATTCTTGTTTTTTACGGATGTCCACAGAATCTTTCTACGAAATTTCACAGGGAAACATTTTTATCATGATATCAGTTTATGTAACTATAACAATGAAAAGTGTTATTGTATTGCTGCGTCGAGTAGGGTGTAAAAGAATTCTGATTTTTTGATAATATAAGAATCGAAGCATCAAAAAATTAGGATGAAAAAATCATTTACCATCATTTAAATTCATTATTAAAAATTATAGTCACAAAATTCTTTTTATTTTATTTATTATTTTATACGAATTACCCATGTGATTAACTTTTTACCATTCATAATTGGCAACATTGAATGCTTACTATTAATCATTATCATTTATATCAACGAACTTCGAATTCCGAAACCGTTTTCTGAAATGTAATTGCTATGCATTTTCAGTGTTATTATTATTTTCTCAGCTCTTTTTATTATGTAAATTGTTGAATAATTGTGAAATAAAGTACGCATAATGTAGCTGTCGCGTTTCATGTTAAAGAAGAGAACTTTTGCCAGAAAATATTAGTTTTAATCTGAATATGACTTATTTCTTTTTTAGAAGCCATCTACGATAAAACCAAAGATTTGAGTGTTTTACATGTAAGTACGATTATTTCACTTATTAAATAAGTTATATTTTCTAAAATGCTTCTTTTCGATGATAGTTCTTTGCTGTTTTCATCATATTTAGTGTTGAAAGCTAATTAGAAAGTGATTTTTGAGTGAAGCTCCAAAAAGGGAACGTTACACGTATTTTTGTTACAAATCAATTCTACGCGTTTATAATCATATAATTCATGTCTTCGTCGAATCTTCGCATCGCTATAGTTTTCTATTACTGTGTTATGAATTATTTATGTGGTGGTATTGTTTTAGGTTAAAATTTTTATTGTGTCATAAAAAATGCAATCAACTACCGATGTCGGTGTTCATCAGCCAGTCGGAAAAACTGAGAGTGAAACCGTTAGTATTACCTTCATTGTTTATCAATTCCTCATGTTACGTTATAAGAATCATTTCTCAGATTATTTTATCTTCATTTTTTTTTTTTAGACGTTACCTTTATCTTCTGTACAAACAACAACTGCGCCATATTTGCAGACCTCATCTAACGCTTCTATAACTACCAATGCAGCATTAAATCAAGCTTCCATTAAACAAGGTATGTGAGTCTTAATAGCATCAACTTGTTATCAACGAACGCAAATGTGACTATGATTGTGTTTTTCATTACAGTTAATTTATCAGCTAGACCTGACAAACCTGCAAATGGTAATTCGATCTCACAAAATAATCGTTTTGTACCTACTTCAACTTGTGTTACAACGTATCATATCCCTAGAGGTGAGAACAAAATGTTTCCTTAATTACATACGCGCTTATTTATTGGAGATTTATGTTTAGGAACAGCTGCTGTAGCAAATATTTCAGTACCACGAGGTTCAATAGCTACCTCTATTGTGCGTTCAACTTCTGCGTCGCATGTGCCAGCCTCTACAACCATTACAGGAAGTACAACATCGGCGTAAGTCATTTGATCATTGAATTTTCAATTTTTATAAATTATATTAAGTAATAATTTCAAATCGATAGGTTTATTCCTACGTTAAGTAGGCCTGTAACGACATGGGTGGTTACCAGTACCACATCTTCAGCAATACTGCAGAAAACAGCCACCTTGAATGTTGTTCCTAGCACCACTTATGTTAAGCCACCGAGTACGATGACAGGTACGTTAAAGATTTATCTACTTAAATATAAGTTACAGCGTTTTATAATTCCATTTTCTTTATAGTTACCAGTCGAATTGCTACTCCTATTGTGAGCAAAACGTCGGAGACTGCCGTTAAACCAATTATACTTCATAACACGCCTAAACAACTTATAACGCAGACAGCGAATCAAGTATTTTTTGTCTCAGATTGTGATATCATTTTTAATCTTCGTCGACGTATAACTGAAAAATTGCTCCATTTAGTTACAGGACAGAAATACAGGTGGTTTGTTGAAGACCAATGTCGGTATGGTAACCATTAGAGGATCAACTATTACTCCGGGGTTGCAACCTCAAACAAAAGTTACACATGTAGCTCAAATCAGTCAACCTCCGCGATTAACCGTATCAATGCCAGTACTTGTGCCCACCACGGCGGCAGCGGTCAGAAAACCACAAACATTAGCTCCAAAGGTTTGATTATAATGCACGTCTTATACCACTATTATTTGTACTAACAATTAATTGTTTATAAACACTAGATCATAGCGCAATCAGCAAGAGCACCATTTACCGTTCAGTCTATTCCAGTCAGTGTTAGTCATACTGTTTCCGCTTTGACTATGAATAAGAAAACTGGTACAGTTTTATTTTCCATTTGAATTTAAATTTTACCAATTTTTTTCAGCAATTAAAAATTTGTACTATCTATTTTTTTAGCTGGAATTACGGTAGGGAACAATCAAACTACCGTTGCTGGTCAAAATACTACGACTATGGTACGTTCAACATCGACAATGGTTGCATCTAATTCGATGATAGCCAAAGTGTATCCGACAGTTACTGAAATTAGAGCGACTGCGCCTACTGCAAATTTGTTAATACAAACAGCTCCTAAAGCACCAAGTAATTAAATTCATTTTTAACGTGCAAAGTTTATAAAATGATTGATAATTACAAGTAATTTCAGGTACCGTGATGAGCAATTCAACGGTTACAGCATTTACTGCTCCCACCACGACATATATGTATGAACCTGAAAATTTCCAGGTGAAAAGAACTCTAGTATCATCATCATGTACAGCTTTTACCTCATCTGTTACTCCATTAACGACGACAATACCTCGACATTTTAGTAAGCTTATAAAAAAAATTTAATCTTGTGCTACTGAAAATTCCGGTAACTATGTTGTATTTTACGTAGATGTTGTTTCAAATTCTACTCCTATTCCCCGTTTGAATCCAATTATGGTAGTAGAACCTCCCCGTGTAACCGCTTCTGCAGCGCCTACGTCACCAAACACCATTCAGCCGTCTACAGTAACTATTCAGTCTTATGTTATACCACAAGGTGAGTAATATGTATTAGATGAACGAACTTTAAATAAGTACGTGCTTTCATGTTCAAAACAAACAAACGAAATTTAAACAAGTTATTTATTTTAAGCGACTAAATTTTGACTTGTTGCAACAGGTGCTTCGATGGCCCCTGCACTCACTCCTGCGTCTGCGTTGCTACCACAAGCTCCAGTTACAACGCAGCCCAGGGTAGTATCACCAATACAGCAACAAACCACTAGCATGAAATCGAATGCCTCACCAAGACCGAGTATATTAAGAAAACGAGATATTGACGGGTATAAATCAAATTATTATTCATCCACAATAATTTTTAAAAGTACTTAGATTAATTGAGGATTTTTTTTTTCATATAGATCATTAGCTAAAGCTCAACGTAATTTGACGCCGCTACTTAACTCGGTACCTACGTCTTCAACAGTACCGTCTCCACCGCCATCGCCTCATATGCCCGATATTGGTGGTCAGTCATCCAATAGCTCATCAACTTTATCTGCTACTTCGTCACCTGGTATTCCGAATATTGATCCGGAATCACCTACGCCTAAACCCGAACGGTCTTTGTTGATTGCAAATTGTGATGAAGAACAACTAAGAACGTCGTCATTGGTTGAAATGAGCCCTAGAAAGAAACCTAGAAAACAGCAATTGTATGAAAAATATTCGTTTAAATATTTCCTAAATATTAGTATACGTTTGACGTGATTTCTTTTTGTTGGTATTATACAGAGGAGGAAATTTAACAAATGAACCGAAGTTGGAAGATGATATGGAATTTATATCAGATGATAAAATTAAAAAAGAAAGCAGAGGTGAGTTATGTATTATTCGATAGAAAAGTAATTTTTATTTTTTATTTTGAGAAACTATTATTAATCTCACGTATACCTCGTTATAGATACTGACCCGGCGCCTGTGAATCAAGAGTCGCATAAAGCTTCATCGTCATCATCTTCATCTTCAAAAAAACCCAACATTTCAATACTCAGTGGATACAATCACGGTTGGAAATCGAGACATCATCATTTCTTACGTTACAGTGATGTTAAATGTAAAGAAGAAAAAAAGCCCGGTGTTAATGATATCGCTAATCAAAAGTACGTCACTCAGAAAATCAACGGATGGAAAATTTATCATCTCAGTGCTCAAATGGAAAACTTGGTTAGTACATAAAAAATTATAGAATTTATTTTTAAAAACTTGATAACAATTTCATCTTTTTTTATAGCATGACATCGAAATTGAAGTTGTTGATAAATTTTCGTCATTACTAAAATTATTTAAAAACAATGCAGAGAATGATGAAAATAAGAGTTTAAATCGTACGAATGAATTATTTATGGTATGTATTGATTTTTGTGAGTTCCATATCGCTGAAATTTTAAAGTACATATACTAATTGAATTACTATTTATAGGGTAACATGCAACGTAGTAAAGTAGTATCTGACCAGTTGAAAGAAGCTAAAACGCAAATGATGAAAGTTTTTAATCATAAAAAACATGTTAGTGACATCATAAATAAATATGCTAGTAAACGAACGATTAAAAAAAAAGGACGGTATTGAAAAGATGACTGTAAAAATTTCATTTCAATGACGGATAATCAAATGTTGCTGAAACATAGTATTTTAATCTACTTTTTCATCAAGTTTCTAGTTCCTATCATGACGAATTCTTTGAACTGATGAAGAGGTAAAAATTGATGACATTCTTTCTTCCTTGTTTTTAACGATGTTTGTAACATACTTACATAGTACGTACGTTGTATATTTGTACATTGGTGTAATTTAAAGTAGTATTTTTATTTTATACTCGTAAGAATTTTTATATATGATGTATTCATCTTGTAAAAAGAATTATTTAAAATCACCATCGCCGCTTTAACGCGGAGAATCTTTTTTTTTTCTTTTTCAATAAAAATTGTAATTTAATATACGCCAGAAATTTTATTTATTCAAATTTGGAATGATCTCTTTCATAATTTCGCTTGGAAGTGAGAATAAATAATGTGTACTGTCTAGATTTTTACAACTGAACAGATTTACTTTACAATAAATAATGATTAAACAAGGCAATTTTTTCATCGAATTTATGTAACAATCACTGAAAATAGTTTAACATAAGCATTTTTTACGACAAACTTAATATTGAAAAATACACGACTTAATGATAAATCGCATTTGTGGGTGTTGGTGGATCTGGGTACGGAAGTTCGAATACATCATCGATATAGTCAGGCATATTTCTCCAAGGACGAGTATATTCTTTTAAATATCTATCAATAGAAGTCGGTTTTATTCCTAAATCTGCTATAGTTGGTAAGTTCTTGTCCAATGTGTCAGATGCATGCTCCTGCACGATGAAAATTGATGTAGTACATGAAGAACTAATAAAGACCGAAGGTGTTTAATCATCAACTTACTCGTTCAAATCTTTCAATATGTATACCAAGATTAGGTTTCACAAAGTAAGCGAAATTCCTGAAGTGAATGTGCGCATAAAAAGCTGGACTCAGCCTAGAGTCTAGGATTTCATAATTTAACTCTTTTGTTTTCATTAAAGTTCCCATTATATATTCACATAAATCCTTCAAAAGGTAATGATGTGGGCTGCAAGAAATATTTCACGATTGTATAAATTCATAGCTATGTAGCTCAAATTTTTTACTTACCCCACAAACTGATATATTTTCCCATTGACTTCTTCCCTTGGTCTAAAAACCAATTCAAATAAACCTTCTACACAATCATCTCTGTATAGAGGTGCTTTAATTGTTTCTTCGCCATTTGCATACAGATGTAATTTCCGAAAAATATAACGCTGTACGCGTGTGTAATACCTGAAAAAATGGATCAATATTAAGCATTTGAAAACATAAATATCGAATTTTTTACACACATAATTTAAATGATATTCACCAGATGAATCGATCGCACTCTCCATAAACATCAGCGGGCCTAACAATAATGGCTTCGGGAAACTCTTCTCGAACTGCTTGTTCTCCAGCGTATTTCGATTTGAGAAAACGAGATCCACCACGTACAATGATTTCCTGAAAATACATATTACTGGCAATTGCTCAACATGAAATTCAAAGAAGACTATTTAAATTTTATATTTACTTTAGGATTAGGCGATGCTCCCATTGAAGAAAGATGAATTAATTTCTTAACACCCATTTCACGACATATTTTAGCAATACGACGAGCTCCATCGATATGAACTTCTTCCAACTTGAAATTCATACTATCGCAATCTTGACCAATTGTATTTACAACCACATCTGAATGTTTGACCGCTTTTCTAATAGATTCTTCATCTCGCAGATGATAATGACTAAAAAAAATCTGGCCCAAATCAGAACCTACTTTCATGGGCGCAACGTCGTAAAAAGAGCCACGATATGCGGCGATAATCTGAAATTATTAAAAAATTGTCAGTACACATTTTTAATCAAAATGATGAATATTTCAGTAACTTTCTTACTTGAGTTCCATTTCTACCCAAACGGTTGACTAATCCTTCCCCAATAAAACCCGTTGCTCCTAGGACCGTACAAACGGTTCCATTGAAACTTGAACGGTAACCGGTACCTCTTTTCAAAGCTGTCAAATCTGTGTTTTCTATTTTCCGGTAGTTTTCGACATCTTGACTATAGGAGACGTTCGAGATAATGGAAAATCTTTTACATTCCAAAAGAGCAGGAGCGCCTAATTAATGGAACAGATTAAAGATGGCCAGAGGTTTTTTGTTTGGAGTGAGTTCAAAATACTTACGTGAACTAATGCATTTTTTCATACTAATGTGAAGTGCCATCTTAGTAGGATCAATGAGGCTCACAACAACCTCAAAATTACAACATTATTATAAATTAAACACGCGAAAATATAAAATTATTTCTTATTTATTGCTTATCAATGTCGAAAGGTAAAACAATCTAGGTGCTGTGATACAGACTTGCTAAAAAAATCAAATTCTAATTCTCTTTTCTTGAGTTTTGTATCTTAAAATTTAAAATGTTACGCCGTGTGAAATGCATTATATGAATCTAAGTCGTTTCTCGACACTGTTAATTATCAAAATTATCATACAATCGCTTGAATTTTTTCAATTAAAAAAATTAATTTTAATAATTTATTATTCTTATTTATGGTAACATTTTATTTACACTAAATTCATTTCTTTTGCGCATGCGCAAAATGACAGCTGTTGAACTGAAAGTTTACATTTTTTTATCTTTTAAAAGCATAAAGTTGTTTCGGCTTCCTTTCCATTCAATAGTTTACTGCCATAATAATTTAGGTAATTTTTTCTCTAAGAAATACAAGTCAAACTGTAAATTATCTTGCCAAAGAAATGTACGTACGCTACCGGTAAGTGTTGAATTTCAGCAAACTATTCAATATGGTAGAGTAAAAGTCTTGGTACTTATGATTTCATCAATTTACCATGTTCTCTAGACATGGATAACTTACCGACAGAAATTAAAGAGTTGATTATACATTTTTGTGATGGAGAAACACTTCTTAATCTACGACAGCTCAATCGACGTTGGAAAATTCTTGTTGATCAAGAAGACAAAGTAAGTGTTTCGTAGTTTTGTAACCGATGATTATCTTTATTTTCCAACGTGAATTTCTGTTTGCTTACAGAGAAGAAATCTTTTCAAGCGATGTTTGAAGAATGATATTAACAAAGACATTTTAAAAGATTTGGTACTCAAAATGTATCCAAAAAAGAGTTTTCTGTACTCCAACCCTCGTTTCTACAAAACTGTATTTTTGGCCAGTTCAAGATGGAAAAATTTTAGAAATAATGATTATTGTAAAGTCAGAAAATTTCCTTATAAATTTAACGATGTTGTAGACTTGAAAATATCGGGTAAGAGTTTTTTTTTTCAATTTTTATTCGCTACGTGTAATCTGTTCAATTTGAATTAAGCCCTAGTTATCAGAATAAAAATGTAAACAGTATGATATGAACCAATGACATTGCTAGAAATCTGCTGGATGGTGGGATATTGGATTTTCAGCAATCTAATTGGTTTTTAATAATTATGTTTGTAGTGGTGAGGACTCAATTTGAATTGAACGGATTCTTGAGCCTTAATCTGAAAAACTATTATAAGAGATCAGCCTTATTTTTTTTTAAATATTTTGTTTTAGGTTACACTATCTTATTAGGAGACAAACGTGGACTGTACGTAATGAATTCGTTAAATAATCCCTTAATTTTTTACAACTTGGGACGTGTAAAAACCATAGAGTTATATTGCGCGTACTCTATAGCTAAAAGTAAGAAAACTCCGTTTCTGTACTTGTGTATAATTTATTCTAAAATACTCAATTGAAGTTGCTGTTTCTGTTTCAGATGAAAATTATGAATATGATGAGGCGGATGTTATGACTGAAAATAACGTACACCACTTTTATAACTTACAAAAAAAGACTTTTATTAAATCAGAAAGTTATTTCGAAAAAAAATATATCAAGTGAGTTATCTGTCAGGTTTATGTTATTAAATTAGGCTCGTGCCCTAGTGGTCTTTACCGGCTTAAAACTGCTCTCATGGACGAAAAAAATGTCAAGTTTCTGAAAAACTTGGGCCATCGAATTCAAAAAATATATTACTTAATGAAGTATTCCTAAAAATCTGGTGTTTGATGATTAAAAACATTTTTTCCAAAATTTTTGCTCTCGCATATTAAATTTTGGAATTTTTGAGGGGCACTGGAAATTTAAATCCAACTCTCAAATCCTCCGCTTGGAATAATCCTGCGCACGGGCCTAAATTAGGTCGCGTGTCACCATCAATGAAGTATTTCTAAATATAGATATTGGAATGGAAAATCGATCGAATTTGATATGAATAAATCACACAGAGATCCTGTAATAAAGGCTGATCTTTACGAGAATTTCGTGAGTAAAAAAAATAATAAACATTATTTCCGAATTTCTTTTATTTTTTATTAAATTTTGAGTAGGTGATGAAGGTTACTCAGAAACACGTACTGATATCGAAAGATTCTAATGTTTCCATTGTGAGCAAAACACCATTCAATAGTCATGGAGGAAGAGCTTGGTTTTTATGGCATTCCAAATTAATTATTTGTAGCAAAGGTGACATAATAAAAAATTTTCAAATAATTTCTAGGTCCTACTCAGTTATTTGATTTGAAAAAATATAATTTGTTTTTTAGACGAAAGTTTGAATATTTTTGCTAACGGGAAAACTAAAACGATAAATTATGACGGTTTTCCACCAGTTTCAGCGATATTTTATTACGCTGGTTGGCTTTTCCTGGGTACCAAACACGGTATGTTTATGCGTATTTTGTAATTAATAATCGCAGCATTGTTTTTATACAATATTTAACTTGGTTTTTTCTTATAGGTTTGCTGTATGGATACCAAATAAGTTTTGAAGACATTCTGTTCCTTGATTTACAAAAACATCAAGTCAAAGTGAAAATCTGTGATACATCCATAGTTAAAATCGATGTTGTCGAGAAAACGATTTCACTGTTAGTTATAGCTTCAGACAAAGAATTATTTTTGTTCAGTAATACCAAAGAGTTGAATAACGTAAATAACGTTATGTGATTTATTTTTCATTTATTTTTTTTTTTTATGAAAAATTGCAGTTGAATAGTTGTTATTATGTAGTTTAATTTTTACAGATGTTGATTGTGATTTCACTTTTTTTTTCGTTCAATCGTTGGGTTTATTTTGTTAATTTCAACTTTCTAATAGAATTATGTTTTCTTCCGTGTGCACATGTTTGTAATACGTTCAATTGTTCATTGATATGAACCTATAAATTTTGTTTCAATTTATTACTTGAAGTTGGTTCGAAACGTGTTTATTTTAGTCATGATGTACTTAGTTAGTTACCTATGTAGCTAATTAACGCATGCCAGCATCGCCGGCTTAATTCAATCAATTTGTTATTTTGTACATAAGTCTAAGGTGATATGACAACGAAGCTAAGTTCATCTTTAACCATGTGGTAAGCTCACAAGTAATAAACGTACTCGCAAGGCCGTTTGTTATTTACACTTCAAAGTTCTGTAAAAACCTGCTCAACATTAACATCTCTACCAGCCAGGTTGTAATGGTGAGTTCAAAACTACCTACATACGTCACTTCAACGTATTTCAAGCAACCTACTCCTCGTTAATACAGTCGGTTAATGATAGCGGTGTCGGTTAGATCGGACTTCTTCATTGGTCCAACGTGCTTTATTTATTAGTCGTGTTTTAAGTTTCTCGACCGAAATGCGTTACTTGAGTATTTTCGTATATTGTGCATATTTCGCGTTCGTATTGGTTTTAGCTGATCGCGATGATGTTGTTTTTCCAGACAGTCTTGGATATAAAACTCGGAATTCACCTGCTGCACGACCAGTAAGTTATAAAAAAATACATATAAATTCGGTATTAAAAAAATGTAGGAAGATTTTTGGGTTTTACAGAATGTAAACGTTGGTGACTCTTGAATTCTGTTCAGATAATATTTAGTAATTAGAATTTTACTCTTGTGTTTTTTTTTTTAATAAGACGTAGTTACTCGTTAAGTCAGGGAAGTACATAAATCTACTGCTTGTGAACGTGTTAAAATTTATTATTAAGTACCTACGTGTAATTTGTTTCCTGTCGTTTTTTTTTTCTAATTTCATTGATTCGTAATTCTTTCGGAAATTTTTTCCTGCTAAAGTATACTTCGTATATTCATTCACGTTTAGTTAAATATCTCTGTATTGGATTAGTAGTGGTTTTAATTTTAGTTACTTTTATGTTGTTGCCCATTTATATATGTATGTATCTAGCTGCCTGTCGTAGTTTATGAAAGGGTTACCGAACATGATTTTGTTTTAAAAACATCTGACACGTTTACCTTTACTAAATTTTCCATCACGTTTGTACCAAATACACGCCGAAGTACCGATGTATTCTTGTCTGCAATTATTTAAAATGGAATAATACAAATTTACGTATTGATCGATCAGTTAAAGTGACAGATTCATGATTATGCATACTCAGTTGTTTACAGTATTGGAATATCGATATCTTATTTCTATTCATTCTTGTTTAAAATTTCGTCGTTACCAACGAAACCTGTTACAATCTATTTGTAAAAAAACAGCAGTATATTAATTCATTTTCTGAAGGACAATTAAAATTCTAATTTTTCACACAATAATGCTTCCCATGTACCTACGTAAATATTTACTCATCTAAAATCAATTCGCATAACACCATTATCTTTTTTTATTGAAACATAAAATGGGAAACATTTAGCCACGTGAACCATTGAAATGTTTTCATCTGAAATTAAATAATTATAACGACAGAAAAAAATATCCCTCATCGAGTATCTATGGGTATGGTACTCATTTAGAAATATTTTTATTGGTGGACACCTTTTTAATAATATGTACCGCGATCTATTGGTAGTTGCTCTTTCTTTCAGTGTGACTCATATCCGACTACTTAGAATGAATTTCTACTTCTCGGCGCCTGTAGATCTATAGCCATACCCGCACCTGCGTTATTACCTTCACAGGTACACATATTCGACATTGTTAAGAATTCTGTTCAAATAAAATCTCCTTTCGTGACGAAAACGGAAAAGCCGTTATGTATACTGATCAATGCAATCTGAACATATCCTACCTATGAATGGGTCTAAATGAAAGTACCTACACACATATTTTCAGGGGTGAAAAAAGGTACCGGTAATGTTTTTACCTGAGACTACCGAGTACGAGGTTAATGATGAGTTGGTTTTATTGGAAGCGGAAAAGCATGTGTTTGACACTTTGATGTCACGTTTTTTTTAGGTCCCTGACACTGAGTAATCATAGTGCGCCTTGATGCAACGTTTGTACGATTTACCTTCAGCGAAGTCCCTGACATATATCCGGTTGTGTGTTTAAAATTACCGCATTTTTGTCTGGGTTTTCTATAGTAACGGATTAGGTTTAGAATTCGTAATTTATTAGCAAAGTTCAACGAAATGTTGTAGGTGTGTTCTTTGGTTTAATGTTTCGTTTAAGATGATCAGATTGCATAAGTATTTCAACTGATGAACCGGTATGTTAGGTGGACGTGGTGTACAGAGTTTCAAATTTTTTCTTAACGAAAATATTGTGTTATTGTCTATTCGTGTCATTTCAAAATATGTTTGCATATATTTTACCTCACTAAGAATTATTAGTACTTCGTAGATAATTTGAGAAATAGGTAGCTGCAAATACATTAATCAGCACTTTTTCTAAAATTTCAAAGATAAAGTACGTTATCATCAGTATCTCAAGTATGCATTTTCAATTCGTAATATCTTGCGAAGCGCAATTAAATGACCATTTTAACTGCTGTTGAAATTTTTCGAACGAGAGCTACCTACCTACTTTGTTTTAACATATTTTATGCTAATGAAGTGCGATATGAACATTATAATTTTTAACCTTAACCGTACCAAAATTAGCCTAGCTCTTCATTATAATGTCAAATGCATAAATCAGCTGCCAGCTGCCAGTGTCGTACTTTTTTCCGTAACAGATATGATATGAGTTATGTGTCGCACATAATGACTTCGCAGGTCCATGCATCAGTTGTATACTACTAATACCTATGTAGGTATATTATATTGTTGTATATTTTATGCGTGCTAATCAGTTGTTTGTGTCTTTGAAAATGTGCACTCACACTCAGGTAACTATAAAAATATTTTTAAAACGCCATGCGATCGTAAAGAAAACATGTCAAACCGATAAGAAGACGAAAAACCTACGTAGACATAGGTAGAAGGTACCTATACCTACTCACTTCTCACATACCCGAATACAATCTAATCCTAGTATGAGTCATGGAAGAAAAATTACCTTGATACCTGCAGTTCAGCGCGAGCCAAAAACGCTTCACTTACAATTAAACTAAGTATTACTAATTACGTTCAGAACAGTAATATATACGTACTCTTCGATGTACGTAAACGTACTAACTATATTTAAAAAAATAAAACCTTAATTAACTGGTTTGATAAATTTTTCACGAGCACGGGCTAATATACTGACACGCGGTCCTATATAATTTACGACAAGATTTTTTTGTAATGATGCTGAAATGTGAATGATGTATCTAGCTATCTCTACCACAAATATTCACAGGATCTATAGACATTTAATTTTATCATTATCTGACAGTAGGTACAGGTAGTTTGTATAAATTTACCCGTTGGTACCGGTACGTACTTACGCAGTAATTTTTTGTTGTAAAATATGCAAATGCCTGAACCTACAACTAGGTGTTTATTATAATTTTCTGGTTATTCATTTTCATCTTCATACCTGCATTAGGAAGATCATTACCATTTCGCGTTTCAATCTAAGTAAGATATCAGATGTATTTTGAGATTTTTTTAACATTCAAAATACTAAATTTTAACAGTAGTATCGTCAATAAATAATGCATAATTATAGTCGCAGCAATCGGTGGGACATTACTCTCTGCAGCTTGGATAGTTTCAGTCCTGGCAAAACTATGTAAATTTTTCGAAATCCATAATATAGTTCTAGCATTAGATCTTACAATCATAAGAAAGACGTTGACTGGGATTAGAGAATCATTTTCAGAGCTGTAAAACTGAAAAAATTTCGGTTTCAGTTTTGGTTTTCAATTTCCAGTTTCAAATTCTTTGCTTTTTAGTTTCAGTTTCAATTTCATTTATTGAACTTCAGTTTCAGTTTTCGAGTATTTATTTGTATTTCTTCGTTTCAGTTTTTGTTTTACGTTTTTACAGTCTCAATGTAGCGCAAAGATATTTATGATCCGTATTAATCCGGACCGAGTAAATATTTGAAAAGTGGATGGATTACCCGATATGGATCATGATATGTAGTTGGTGCTGCCTGTTTTTTTGAGAGATGATATTGCAAACCAAAAAACGCTCTCTTCTTTTTCAAGAGTAATAACGTCATAATGATATAAAGTGGTGATGTGTCATGTAGCGATTCTTGGGGAAAGAAAAAGAACATGCGCAAATTTAAAAATAATTAAATGGGTGAAAATATCACTTGTTTCTGATTTTTGGAGAAAATAAATGGTATACCTACTTATTTGAACTTGAACTTAAACTCAAAACGGAAACTGAAATTCAGTTTCATTCAGAATTTCAGCTTTGATTTTTTGAATTTCAGTGTTGGTCTTTTTCTTCCATTTTTCCATTTTGATTTCAATTTCAATTTCAGTTTTTACAGCTACGCTCATTTTTTTCGAGGGACTGGTAACTTTTTGAAATTAGATAATTAAGATGAAAATAATGAAATGAAAAGGTACCTAAGATGAGTAATATCACACGCAAATATATTTATTTTTTAGAAAATTATTAATTAATACTTTCCCTAGAAAGAAATATATTTGCGATTAATATCACTCATCCTGCCTCCTTTTCATATCATTATTTTATCTCATTCATCTAATTTCAAAAAAAAAAAATTACCAATCCCTCGAAAACAATGAGTAAAGCTGTAAAAGCTAAAAAACAATGAAATGAAAAGGCAAGATGCGTAATAAAATATAGTTCTTTCCAGGAAAATTATTAATTAATAATTTCCCCGAAGAGAAATATATTTGCGATTGATATTAATCATCCTGCCTTTTCATTTCATTATTTGTCTTATTCATCTAATTTCAAAAAAATTACCAGTACCTCAAAAAAATGAGCAGAGCTGTAAAAACTGAAAAATAATGAAATGAAAAAGCAGGATGAGTAATACAAATCGAAAATACATTACTTTAATAATTTTTCTGGAAAAAAATATATTTGCGATTGATATCACTCATCCTGCATTTTCGTTTCATTATTTTATCTTATTTATCTAATTTCAAAAAAATCACCAGTCACTCGAAAAAAATGAGTAGAGCTGTAAAAACTGAAAAATAATGAAATGAAAAGGTAGGATGAGTAATACCAATCGTAAATATATTACTTTATTAATTTTCCTGGAAAAAATATATTTGCGATTGATATCATTCATCCTGCATTCTCATTTCATTATTTCATCTTATTTATCTAATTTCAAAAAATCACCAGTCACTCGAAAAAAATGAGCAGAACTATAAAAATAAAAATTCAAATCGAAACTGAAATAGAAAATGAAAAAAAACGGCCAAAACTGAAATTCAAAAAATTAAAACTGGAATTCTGAAACTGAATTTCGGTTTCCATTCTGAGTTTAAAATCAGGTTCAAATAAATGGGTACGCCATTCATTTTCTCCAAAAAATAATATTACGTTTAAATTTTGTCTCCGTGTCCCACGTATTTAATAAAGACAATTGGGCCACATAAAGAGATCGTAATACAGGATGTACCAAAAAGTTTAAAAGCATTTTGAAGAATATCAAGCTGAAAAAACAATTCAATTCTATCAAAAATACAAATTTTCAGAGCTTCTATGCTTCAAAGCAGAGATGTGAACCAAAATTCAAAAAAATATTGGATTTTGTTATAGACACTAGAACATTAAGATGCCTCACTGGTGGGCACAGACGTGAGAGGATTTGGTGAATAATTGCTAACATATTTTCTACTGGAAAGCGCTGATACTTGACTAGAAAATTTTCTTGCATTCTGAATTTTTGATCGGATGATTTCAACTGATTTCAACAAATAAAAATTGATAATCTTTTTATCAACAAACAACAACAACTCTAAACCATTTGATGTCAAATGACCTGATCAGTGTGATTACAGTTGTAATTCATGAAAATCCCAACCAATCAGTTTGCAGGAAAATTTTCAAAAAACGTGTTGCATGTGAAATCCAATTTGAAAACTCAAAAAAAGTAATTTTTCTAGCCAAGTATCAGCACTCTCTACTGAGTATTAGTAGAGTAACCATTTACAAAAGTCTTAAGTAATCTCCTTTCTCCTGTGACCTGCAGAGTGGTATCTTGGTGTTTCAGTGTCTATACTTTCGATCAAATGGCTACTGGTTAAAAAATTTCATCTTGATTTTCGTTACAGTTTCGATTTCATTTTTAGACAAATGAGTAAATTCGAACCTTAGTGTTAGTTTTGAAAATGGAAAATTTTCATTTTTCAAGTATTTCAACCAGTGATTTAACTCAAAAAATTGAAAAATTAAAAAAACGATGGAGAAAAAATAAAAGAACCTACAACTTTTAGAGCATTGTGAAACGATATATTATTCGAGTCATCAATTCAGTATTCTAAGCGGTGCCACCACAAAAAAAATCAACCAAAGTTTCGGTTTTGGTTTCAGTTACATTTTTTAATTTTGATTCTGGCTCACAGTTACAGACTAGGATTACTTTTTGATTAAATTTCAGTTTTGATTATAGTTTTTAGTCAATTTTAGCATTTAAAATTTAATTTTGGTTTTGGTTACGGTTACATTTTACTTTGAATGATTCGAATTGTGATCCAGATTTAAAAAAATTGCAGATGATCCGTGATCCGTGATTCTGTTAAATCATGTATTTCATTTTGATCTGTAATTTGGACCGTTTTGGTAAAATGGTAGTAATTTAAAAAATTTTTGGATCAATTTTTTTTTTTTTGCAAAAATAAAAAAAAAAGAATTTAATGTGATATTTCCTTTTTTATCAAACCTGAAAATTGAAGTAATGCCAGTACCTAAACTTTACTGCGCTGCATTTGATTGATTTTTCATGGATTTTCCTGATTTTCAAAGCTTCACTTCAAATTACGTTATTCACAAAAAAAAAAATACCATGTCATCCACGAAATGAATCGAATGAAAATGATCAGAATCATGACAATCATGTAATTCTAAAATGATTATGATTTGTGATTCGGATCACATTGCAAGTTCAGACGTGATCCGTGATCCGAATCTAACAAAAATTTTGGATACGTGATCCGGATTGAAATCGAAATCTTTGTGATTCATCGAATCCTGTTATTTTTGATCACTATGGAAAAGTTTACATTTGATTGCAGTAAATATTTAGTACTAATTAATTTTAATACTTGAAGTATACCGATGGAAATAGATGATCCCAGGCCCAAGCGACTATTCTACATTTTACTCAAGTTATCAATATTTCTAACTCTAAAACAAATCAACAATAATCCCCTCTTCTACTCCTTTTTACATCTCTCTGTTAAGCAGTTGGAAATGGTGTTGGAGTGGGAGTTTGAATCAGGATAAATTCCCATTAAGATATTGTATTATGGGTTCATTTGCCTTCTTTTTAAAATGATGTGATTCTGAACAGTTCGCTAAAAAATACCCTCTTACCTAAGTATGTTCGTATGTAAATGTCAGCATTACTTACCCACCTTATTCATCCACTCGTTAGGTATTTACTTTACGAATAGGTATTTTGAATCTAATTTTCGCTGTAATTTTAACATTGAGAGTGTTGAATGAAAAGAACAGAAAAGTTGTATTTTTTAGCACAAGCATTCTATCTCAATCTCAATACATTGGAATACGTTAGTATCCACAGGAACCAACTGATAATTGCTACCCAATAGAATTATAAAATTTTTTGAAATACGATACCGTTCGGTATCTAGATCTGCTGCCTTGCATTTGTGGCATAAAACGATTCCCTTGATGTTATCTCAAGTGCAACCTGTGTATAGATTAATAGGGGATGCTGTAGAAGATATGTCTGGTCGATGACGACTAGATATTTGTCGAATAAGCTCGTTCAATACATTGTCATCGCGATGGAAATACCTGCATCAGTGTGTGGTAACGATTAACAAGAAATTTTATCTACACCATCACGCGAATCTTTAAACCTTTTGTCTGCGAGATGAGATGAATTATAGAGGTATTTTCTTTGATTGAGGAATGTAGTTTATACTGACGTGAGCGCTGATTTAATGGCGCGCGATATAACTAAATGATTTGTAAATAATTTTCGAAATGTCGCGTTGAAGCTGGTTCAAATAGGTATCATGAGTCATCTTTTAACGACAAATATGTAGCAAGTTATGCAACTTTATAGCCTATCCGTAGTACGTACCCTACCTAGTACCTATCTAAGTACCTATCTACTGCGATTTATACAAACGTATGTAAGTGTTTTGAAAAATTATGCGTTGAAACGATTAAAGACTATAACAGCGAGAAGAAAAATAAACAACTCATCGTAATAATTTTACTGAAGCGATTTCAATGTGCTTGTTCAATTACACTTTAATGAATTAATATGTATCTATCTATGCTTCGTGAATAATACTTTCGAGTGAATGTAAAATAATTACTTCGAAAATGACGTCGGCAAATACTTACTGTTTATAGTAGAGGTGTGGTATAAAATTTCGATAAGAAAACGAGTCTAACTTACTCGTAAATGAAAAAAAAATGAAATTTTAATACTCATACCTATATATACACCAATAAATTAAATTGAAAACGAATTGAACCACATACCTACCTACGTATTGTACGTACTTTGTGTTATGCAGTATACCTACATATCTACACCTACCACGAATTCCTCTATGAAATTCTTCGATAGGTGTTAGGTAACCTTACGAAACAAGTTCCGTTTTAATCATTCATTCGCGTCATATAAAGCTACACAGAGGTAAGAAAAATAGGTTTACCATACCACCACGTTACCTATATGAAAGCTTGATGTATGATGCATGCGACCATCAACAGAAAGCTACATAGGTACGGTGTAATCATAATCAATAAGTATGCCCGGACCATTTCCATACTGCTACGTTGACTAATTCCAAACTCTCTTATTCACGTTGACATGACATACATTGATCAATTCATATGACAATAGAATATAATCATTTTTAAAATTAATGAAGACGTGTGCCTGCATAAACTCGTATGTATCTTCTAACGAACGTGTTTACATCAATAACATATTATCTAGATACCTACTTACTTACCTACCAACTAAAATTGAACTTTTATTCTCGTTGTACGTACACAGATTTCGAAAATTACCAACTTATTATTGTTGTAGAGTGTTTTTCTTTTTAAAACGTGTTGATTGTATCATTTCCCGGATACTGTGCTTAAATTTCAGCCACAAAATACCAAAACTGACTAACCACTTTTATTGTATTCTTAATTGGTAATAAAAAAAAGAAGAAAAAAACACAATTTGTTTCCTTTTTTGTTTCGTGATTGCAAACGAAATCGTCCTTGCTTTCAATAGGATACCGGAAAACTAAATTTCCATGTACCTACCTATCTACCTACTTACTTGATAATAACTAATTATACTTGTAATACTCGTCGTGCCAAGTAATTCTTCTTATATAAAAAATCACGCTGCGAAGATTTTCAAAACTAATTGTTGGTTTGGTTCAAGGCAGTACGAATAAAAACATTATAGATGTTGATATAAAGTTATCAACATGATGAGAAAATACAATTTGGTATAATACAATTGAATTAGTATTCACTTAGATTATAAGTATTTGCCTTGTTTATGTAGGTAGCTTAGCTAGGTACATGGTTGGATTCTTGGATACGCACCTATACCCATTCAATCCATAGAAAGGAAATAGTATATTACTTTACAGGGACGGAAAGTGAACTATTCCCGCAGCAGAGCACGATGCTTGATAGATGCCCTTTTTTTTTACCCTTGAAAGTATAATGAATCACGTATGTATCAAGATGTTTTATTTGGCTTTATTAAAATTTTCTAAGACGTTAGAAATTAGGTTTTCTCCATAAAAAAATTGTTATTAAAAAATACATAAATAAATATTCAAGAATTGAAACTTTTTAACGTTGAAAAAAACTACTCGGTACTCATGTTACCATTTACCTTAGGTAGTGAAGGTCTTAAACGTGTCTTTTAATTCAAGCCCCTCTCTCCGTTCACTGCTTTACATTGATTTCAATTTTATTATACCTTGAAAAAAAAAATGATTTTGAAATGTATAGTTTAAATCTAAAAAGGCGCATGTGCATTGTACAATCCTTACCTAATATCTGTCGAATTTCAGCCTCTTAGCCGAATTTCGAGGGGGATTCATTCGAAGAGGTGATTCGAAAAACGGCCAAAGACACGTCTGAGATCACTAGTCCTTCATATTGGTTTTTCTAGTTGACAAAAAACACTCATTTTTGCATTTGTTCTACAATTTATAATTCTTTATCGATTGACTCAAAGAAACGAACAATTTTTTCGATTTTTACCCTGAAGTACCCACTTTACAAACTTTGTATAAGACTGAGATTTTACCTAAGGTTGTTCCTACTCGTTATCACATCTAATCTGCTGCTAATATAATCCTATTGGCGGAATTTGAGTTATTTTAATTAATAGCAAGTTGAGAAAAATGATAATAAAATGCTTTTTCAGTCTGATTTTTGTGAAATATGATAATTTTTTCCAAATCCGCGATGAGGTGGGGGGGGGGATTGCAATGGAGCTAAAACGTCGATACCACCAAAAGGCACAACTAAGACCTATGCTAAAGCTACATACCAAATTTCAATTTCCTAGCTCAATTTGGAAAGGAGTTAACGAGGAACAAACAGAGAATAAGAAAAACCGACCAATAAACTAAATTTTTGATACTGTTAAGGGGTGCAATGACGTTGAAAAAGTCGAGACCCCCAGAGGGCACATATAGCACTTATACTAAATCTACATACCGAATTACAAGTTTCTATCCCAATTTAGAGAAGAGTTATGCGAGGAACAAGCTTGAAACATAAGAAAACTCCCCTTCTCCCTCCCCCCAAAACCACATTTCTGGGCTGTAAGGTGCTGAAACGGGTCTGAAAAGTCGAAACCCCCTTATGTCACATCTGTGAATCCTGTTAGGCTGCATACCAAATTTCAACCTCCTAGCTCAATTTGGAGGGATGATAAGGGAGGAACAGTCCTTTTTCAAGGTAAAAAAGGGGAAAATCTTCATATCTCCCCTCTTAATTAATCTAAGAGGCTGATTTTTGGATGTGTTACACAACTTTGAGTTGCTTATTGATTGGCTCAAAAAAGAATAATTTTTGCGATTTCAGTCTCCTAGCACCCCCTCCCCCAAATTTGAGCACTACTGAATTTTGACCCGAGATGATCCCCGCGCCAGAATATCAAATCGGTCGCAAATCGAAGCTTGATACCTGAATTTGATCGATTTTGGTCGGAATCGAGCTGAGCAAATAATTTTTAGTTTTGGGAGGAAAATAAAAATAAAAATCTGACATGGCCCAAGATGATCTTTTATGGGTCTAAAACGGATTGTGTTGATATGACGCCCTCATCCACCATAAGCTGATAAACTGTAATAGCGAACTATTAATTGACAATATGGCATGGAAAATCAGGTTAAAAATATCAGATAAGCCCAGCTGGTCTCAAAAGTCTAATAGAACTCTAAAGTATTTTGTTGGTACTTCTTCTTGCATTTGCCCTAGAGCAGTATAGTCTTTTGGTGTTCTTTGATAACATGACAGAGAAATCCATGCTACTGACGAATTCAGTAAGAATTTTTCTGAGAAAATTTGAATATTGTGAGATAGCTCCGGCCCCTAGATTTACGTACCTATCACAGACAAATGGTCAATTTTCGTATTTGATACCAGTTATCAGGATGTGGATTTCTGATGTTCAGCGTTGTCAAACTTTCCTCGCCAACATTCAAACCAAAAGAAATAGAATCCTAGCAGTATTAAATCTGTTTCAACCTAATTACTGGTCGAGATTAATTGAAAACTGTTTTTCTTTCAGAGACAAAATGGTCCCTCACCGCCACAAAATCCGAAATCTTCCAAATCCATACCGCTTGAGATGATAAAGAGATTTAATTCCATTACTGACGAATCAGAATTCATCAATCAGTTCATTGAACCAGATCCTTTAGATTTATTATCACCCGCGACACATCGAGGAGGGCAAACCACTAATGCAGATGAAAACAGATCTCGTACGTATTGTTTGAAATATGTATAAATCGGTTAATTTATTGGCATCCTGTTTTTTCCCCCATCGTATGCAGTCATATATATTCGTCGTACATACATATTACATAGGTACCTAGTAACTCATACATGCTTAATAGAATTAGTAAAGTGCGCAATTTGACGAAAGGAAACGCGTCGTTAGAGAGGTTGACACATTTGAATTGTAGGCTAATGCAAGAGATGATGTTTTTTTTATTATGTATAACTTATATTCCTTAATTATTACACATATACGTGCATAGGAAACAATTAATTTCGAATCTAGCATGGTTACCTAGTACCTACCAATGATTTCCTTGCTTGGATTGTGACATAATTTATACACTTACTTGAAAATGAAAGATATTTACGTGTTATTTTTTACTCTTTAGAGTGTATTTTTAGGCAATTATATTTTTGGATTGAAGCGAGTATATTATTCGTATTGATAGGCTGATTCGTTGAATTGGCACTTAAAGAACGTACGTTTCAAGTACCCACTATGATAACATCAAATTTGGAAACTTCTGAATCATTTTGTTCGTGAGATTATTGTATGACTTGTTTTAAATTTACGTGGCGAGGGTTTTTAAACAAAGATAATAAATTACTGATAATAAGTATTTTCTGTTATAACCACGTACAATTTCATAAATTTCATTTGGTGCTGATATTAAAACAATCGATGTTTAATTGTTGATCTTGATCTTCACTCTATGCTTCATTTTAATGATTTTTTATTCGCTCCGGTACCATTATAATTATTATCTTAATTGTGTTTGTATTTTTAAACATATTTATTTGGATGTCCATTTCATCGATTTTCATTCGCTTGTGTGTGTATATGTTTTAGCTAAAAGGTTAAGTCGACTCACCGATGCTCGCCAGTTATCCAGAGATACAGAAATAGAACCCCATCAGATAGCTTTGAACTATGCAAGTTTGGGCAACGGTCGCTTTGGTGATGGTGTTGGTACGATTTTCATTTAAAAAAAAATATATATATATGTGTGTGTTTAACCGTATAATTCATTCTAATTTTATTATTATACTAAACTTTCAAAACTAATCTCTTTCTTACCATAGGGAGTGGCGTCATTAATTGTAACCAATAGGTAAATTGTATTCTCTAAACAGTTCTAAACGATAAAGTAGACAGTGTTTCTACATAAATTCATAAATATGTACCAAAGAGGTCAAAAAAAACGTCACTTCCCGAGTGTTTTTGTGACAATTTTTGTTTCATAGGTGAAGCGGTCATATATCATCAATTCATCATAACTACGTTGCCAATTTTTAAATCATTTTGTCCGAATTTTTTGAGCGAAATATTGAAATACTTTATTTTATGCAGCTTTGTTCCAATGATATTCCTTCATGTAGATTACAGTGTATTTGTTTAATTTGATCGATGTATATTTTTTGTTACAGCTACAGCTAGGTTCGGCGGAGGTGATGATAGTCAAAATGATAAAAGTAAATGTTCAAATTTTTACATTTTAATACAAGTTAGATAGTAATGGAACTTTTTTGTTATTGTGCTAATTAATGAAACGTTTCAAGTTTCAATTTCTCAATTATGTAGTTATGAATTTTTTCCCCTAAAATTTAGAAATTCAAGTATATCTATTCAGGGATTACCCTGGTATGCATCACGAATTCACGATCATATTTTATAAAAGGATTTGTATAGAACAACGTTAGATATATCTACCGTTGTTCTATATAAATTCTTCGATGACAATTTTGAATTGGAAATTGGAAAATTAAAGGATTTCAAATGTAGTTTCAATGATCTATTATAGTCCTTTCGATTTAAATTGAGCCCTTATCACAAACATAATTATTATGAACCAATCAGATTACTAGAAATCCAATATCGATAAGATTTCTAGCAATTTCATTGGTCCATAGCATATTGCTTACATTTTTATTCTGATAACCAGGACTCAATTTTAATATTAAAAATTGTAAAAAAAAATATAAATTTTAATAATGCAATTCTCTGAACTTTATCATTAGATACAAGTTCAAGGCAGTTTCTATTATTAAAAGAAGCAAATAATATAAAATTCAACTACTAACTTGATTTTTTGTTTATATTTTCGAAGGAACCAAAAACTTTCAACTTTTAATAACTAATAGAATGAATCACATACTTTTGGTTCTGATTTAATAATAAAATCGTATTCCTTATGAAAAATTCAAAAAGTTCCAAACATTGTACGCTAATACGTCCTTAATAAAGTATTCTTGTAAAATATTTGAGTTGAAAATTAAATTCGTAATTTTTTAGAAGCTCCAGCACCAAAACCTGCAAACTGTCAACCTGAACTTCGAACTGTAAATTTGCGCGATACTGATGATCCTACCTTGTTTTATTTCCCAAGCTGTACCAGAGTCGATAGATGTGGTGGTTGTTGTTCTCATGATTTACTCAGCTGTCAACCAACTGCGATGGAGTATAAAAATTTCTCTGTAAGATCATGTTTTTTATACGTCAACAAATTCATTTTGGAAATTTCATTTTAATATTGCGTATTCTTTTCTACTCCAAGGTTATAATAGGTCAGTATACAGGTAGTAGTAAACTAGAGCCGCGTGGTAGGAAAGTGGTAACCGTAGAAATCCATACAAAATGTAAATGTGATTGTAAAACTAAAGCTATGGTACGTAATTCGTTGTGAATTTTCATGAGACTATATTTATTCACGAATCACCAATCGACTAATTCATAAATTAAACATTCTCTTAAAGGATTGCACCCCGTCGCAAGAATATAAGAAAACAGATTGTCGATGCGTTTGTACGAATAAACACGATGAAAACGAATGCAATAAAGATAAGCTCAGATTATGGAATCCTACGACATGTTCTTGTCAGTGTCGTGATAATTCAGAATGTAGCACTGGACTAATTTTTGACGAAGCTTCTTGCGGGTAATTCAGATATTTTTGAAACAATAATACAAAGAACATGAATTTTATCAGCGTTACGGTTTGATTCTACAGTCCGTTCCAATCGAGAAAGGACTAAATATGCTCGATTCTGCAATTCAAATTCCAATTTTCAGAACACATTTTTTTCGCTTAATTTTATTGAAATCCTGCGATCGAAATGAGATAATAATAATGAAAATTACCGATCACTGAAATGACAACAGGAATGTACATTATTTCAGGGATGTTTGGCTTAACAAAGAACAAAATTGGTCATTAAAAATTGAAGATTTCAGCTGCAGAAGTGAGCGTATTTAGTCCTTTCTCGATTGGAACGAATTATATATAACGCTTCTACATATATTCCAAATGATCTTCAAGTTGCAGCTATTAATTTTATATTTTCTGTTGTCAGCTGTGTATCTTATCCAAAAACCTACATACCAGGTCCAGCTTATAACTTGGATCGTACCAGATATAGCATAGGTTACCCAGGACAGTAATTGTGAATTTTTACAGTATTAACGTGTGCCATCAATTATTATTTTTTATACATTATTCATTATTTATTTTCCAAGTCGGTTTTTATATATTTGTGATTTCATTTGTTTTTTAAGTTATTGAATAAAAAGAACCTTCTTTTTTTTTAAATTACATATTTATTTTAAAATTTTCGATTAATTATACACAAAATACAACGATATGAGAAATATGAAATACATAAAATACCTAACATAGAAATGCAGATGGTCATCATCATCATATAAAAATGTGATGAGAGTTTTCATGAGTAAAAATCTTATGGAGAAAGAGAACAAAACATACAATTAATGTTAAAAAGTTTACATCAAATAAACTATAAAAAATTACCAATTCAAATAATTTTTCTCATTAACTATCACAATATTTGATCTTGAATAAATTTTTAGTACTTTGTCAGATGTTAAAATTTTTACAGTTATCATTCGAGACAATAATAATCTCAAGATTTTAAACATTACAAGTGAGGTTTTTTCACCAAAAATCAATCTTAGCTATAATACTGTCTCAAAATATAATAAGTTCTAGTCATTTTTTACAAAAAAAAAAATTAAGAAATAAATTGAAAAAAATGAATAGAACTTGCTTTTTACATCATACATATTTGATCTCGAATAAATTATCATCAATTTGCCACAGCTAAAATTTTTACAGCTATCATTTGAGGCAACAATTATGTCAAGATGAATACAAGGTGAAGTTTTTTTTTATGCAGAACAAATTCTAGCCATAATATTGCCTTAAAAATATAATAAGTTCCAGTCATTTCTTGCAAGCAAAGAAATAAATAATTGGAAGAAATGAGTAGAACTTGATTAAAAACATATTACATTTTTACAGAATTAATACAGAATTATTCTAAATTACACAACAAATTAACACTACTTTGATACCAGTCCAGAGTAAATGGTACAAATTATAAAATCTATGCAATAGGTAATTTTTCATTGGTACCATTATACTTCAGGAAAATGAAAATTATAATACAAAACACACAACGTGATACTATATTATATAAGTACTAACATAATACAGATCCTAATAATTTAAAAATTATGGCTAAAAATAAAAATTTCTTAAATGTAAAAATGTCATACTAAAACTAAATCATAATTTTAAGTGGTCTTAAATGTTCCACTTATGATTAAAACATAAAATTAATTCTTGAATCTGACGATTCTTACAATTATATAGAAAGTTTTCAACTATAAAAACACACAAGCTTGTTAAGCTTAAATAATACGAGCTTAATTTTAGAAAAAAAAAGACATATTATTGTCGATAATAATTTGACTTGTTGAATAAACTATCTAAGTACTAAGAAAGCGTGCATGTAGAATTGTAGATTCAATGATGTAAAAAAAAAAAAAAAGGTTGATATCAAAACTATTAAACATACAAGTGAGTCTCATGCCTAATCTAAAATTGAATAATTACCCAGCATAATTTATACCGCCATTATATGATGGTAGCAGTGTGCTAGGTTGAAAACAAACAAGAGAGAAACTTTAACATCGTAATTATATTTCCAAACTGAGATCGCTTTTGTCAACATAGCGTGGAGAATATACTAAAACAGCGTTAAATAATGAACACTAGGCTTAATCTACTTTTTTCAGATATTGAGTATTGTAGGCGTTTATAAATGTACTCAAAATCCATATATTTACGGAGAAAAACAATATACTGCTGCCGTGAATAGCTGCGTAAGTTGAACGTCCTTCGAACTCAAGCAAGTAAGCTGAAGCAAGCCATGCAGCTTGCGATCCAATCCAAGCCGTTAGAATGCCGAGTACTTTGTTTTTCGTTATTGTGATAGAAGGTAAAAACAACGGAAGCAACGATAGAAACCAAACGAAATACTGTGACGTTAAAACTTTGTTGAAAATCACAAAAATGAATGCCGAGCAGTATAGATTGAATGACAGATGACGCAATGTGTTGTATTTGACGGTGACAGCAATCAAAAGAACAATTTGAGGCACGATGATTAATAAGGCTTTCGTAATTTTCGGATCAAATAGCGTGAAGTTCTTGGTTACGTAGTCCGGGACAAATGCATCTAAATACTGAACGTAGAAGTACAACGAAAAGTTATGTTGAATGTCCTTTCGATATACGTGATACAAGATACTCTCTTCGATGAATTTAAAGCCGTAAACGTAATAAAATACTCCGGTTACAGAAGCCAACGTAGTCAAAAAAGTGAATAAAAATTTGAGCTTATCTTTGTAAGTTTTACGTAAATCGAAAGCTGACGTAATTCTTCCAGCAGTCACGAGGAAAGGAAGAACGAAAACAATGGGATACAGTCTCAGATGAGAGCTAATCGCCAACAGAGCTCCCGATGCCAAGTAGTTTTCCTTCAGTTGAAAATACAGCGTTAAAAGTACAAATAAAGATGAAAAGGAATCCAGATTACCTCTTGTACTAATAATAATCGGAAGTGGATTATATAACCATAACTGAGCACACTGCAATGCTTTTTTTTCTTGTCCATACACCAATAGAACTATTCTATATATAGTGTAGGCGACTAAAACGTCAAAAGATGACGCTAAAAGTTTACCAAACACTGGATGTAGAAGAACATTTGGGGTCACCAAGTAGGCAATAATGGGAGAATATCTAAACGCCTGGTAATTGTACGGCGAACGCTGAGCAATAACTTCTTTGGCAGCTAAAGTAAACACTTTGTAATCTACATCGGTATACTTCAGCTTGAAGTAGGAATCATGCAATACACTGTAAATACTCAATACAATACGCAAAAGTAGTCCAACGGCAATATGATATTGTAAATTAGATAATTTGAATTTCAACGCGGGAGCCATGGTTAACAAACTTCACAAACGAGTTCCAAGTTTAGCAGCACTTCGTATAATACAATTCTTAAAATTCTCGAATTCTTTCAAACAAGCATTCTGCTGCACGTCGTCTTGTTTAGACAGAATGCACGTCGCATAAAATTTACTTTCGTTTTTGCACTCGGCGATAAAACGTGGATATAAACGAATTCTAGATTTCGCTTTGTTAACAGCGTCCATCAGCTAACCTGTAAAATAAAGTGTAAAAGTTACTGTTATATTTAAAAATTGAATTCATCGGAATAATATTCGATGAAACTAGATTCAAAATATCAATTGAAATATAAGATTAAAAGAATTCCTGTGAAATTCTAAATGATAAAGCTTTTGCGTTTATAAATATGCCGGTAGACGCCGACAGATAACCGTGTATCTATTTTAAGAATACGGTACTTACAAGGAGTACATAGTCAAATTTCAACGGCAAACACGATTTTAATTCGATAAATTAGGTACAAACACTGTACGATGTTAGAATATTATATCAAAACTTTCTAAACTAACTAAAACACTAATGATATAACAAACCGTTTACGAATTTCAAATTTGTTCGTTTATTATTGAAAACTACTTGAAAGCATGGAGGAGAGGATCGAGGACGCGTCTACATGGAGAAAACTTTGGAGAAATAATCATCTCATGAGTTGGCTGGGTTTTGTAAAAATTTAAAAATATAATATTATACGGTAAGATTTACCTGAAAAATGCAGTTTTTTATAGAATTTATAAATTTTTGCACCAATTTTTTTCATAAATGTAACTTGAAGGATAAAACTGAGGTTAATTAATAATTCCAAGTTTTTGTTGTACCGTGTAACTAATTTTCAAGTTTCGAACGTGACATTGGTAAAACTGAAACTTGAATAGGAAGATTTTCATCATTAGGTAGGCGTGTTTATTTCTTTCGTTTTTAATTTTTTTTTCAATTTTTTCTTTTTTTATCATTTTATTTTATTTTTTGAATTAAAAAAATTAATTTATACTGGATTTCTAGCTATAGTTATTTTTTTTATTTAACAACAAAGATGATCAATTTTTTAGATTAGATCAGAAAATATTTATAAACTGAATGTTTATAAATATTTGAGAAAAAATTAATATGCTTAGTTATAAGCATCCAAAATTGAAAAAATTAAAATATGGACTGAGAAATTAAAAACTTGAAAAAAAACTACATAAGCGATAAAATACTCGGATATTAATTTGATTATATGTTTCTCTTTTACCGTTTTATGAACAATACAAATAAAATTCTACATATTTTAAGGTATTATTTTAATGATTTTCTATAATTTTGAAATATTAATTAGTTATATACTAACTTTAATTTTAAATTATAGTTAAAGATTTTTCTTCTTGAATTGAACATAATACTTCGAGCTACAAAAAATTGAATGAAAGTTATGAACAACTAATAAATGTCTGGGAAGATTTAAAGAGAAGTTCATTTTTCGCTTGTAAAAGATTGCTATTGAAAAAAAAAACAAATTTTATCGGTCTGTACAATATTTAATACAGTGGAAAGAAAATACAAAAATTATTGATCAAGTTTTAACACTTTCGAACTGAATCATCGTATATACTACCTACGTATCCAATAACAATGAATAATCAAGCATGATAAGCATAGCATACGCGATCATAAAGTTGCATTATTGGCTCAGCAAAGAATGATAGTTACCTTTACAAGCTCGCTTTTATCCATGTCGCTTTACTTCATTGTGTTATTTAGGTATATTAATGATTACTTATACATTCATACAATTATAATCATCATAAAATATCGTGAAATAATGAAGCAAAGGTTTATTTTTATTATTTTGACCATTTTCTCACATCTGCTCTATATGTACACAATACATATATGTATTGGTTTCTTCAATGTACCGAAAGGTATACATTGTAATAAAAGAAAGCAATTCCGACTTCTGAGCTACCTTTAGCTTTACAAACCACCGACTTTTTCGTGGACCATTTTAATTTTTTCCTTTCATAAATGCGTTTACCGAATACCTAGACCTTTTAGGTCTAATGTGAAAATAAGTGTGATGAGAAAATAAACATATGGTTCAATCATAATTGATAATAGAAGCCGGATTTCTAATGAAATGGGTCAAAGTTAAAGTAATAGTCGCTTATATCTGAGAAAAAGAATCTTTTCAAAGGTATTTCAGATTTTAGAACAATTATTTTGCCATTTCATTTCAGGAAAAAAGTAACTTTTTGAAATGTTTGATTGTAATATACCGATAGCAAATGATAATAAAAATAACCATTTTTGAAAAATAACTATCAACAACCTACAAAATACAATACTTGACGAAAAAAATTAATTTTATTTGGCTACTATATGTCTGAAAAACAAAACATTGTCTGCAGGTATTATTTTACACCACGAGATATTGGTGTTCTGATACGTTCATGTTCATTATTATTGCCTATTCGGAATGAAACTTCAGTCGAATACCTACGTTAAACAGCGGGTACACTAAAATGAAATAAAAAGAAAAAAACAGCTACCGGTCTTTTATCCATCGAGGTAGCGTTTGGTTGATCTAATGGGTAATGGTCTGTTGTTTGTAGCTGGACTATTACTGGGACCATTACCACCATCTACCATCTACTCCTTCGAGATTTACAGTAGCTACTCTCAGACAGTCATAAATCATAGCAGTCGGAGCGGCTTCTTCTGGCTACCGCGTTGCTGCCAGATTAGCTTCATCTGAACGCGGAGGTTGTCTACGGCATGCCGACCATGCATTTTTCCATAGCTAGGTACCTATACATGCGCTGCAAAAGAATTGACATTTCTTAAAAAGATTATATTAATAACGTTCTGTTGTTTAGTTGGTGGAAATCGTCTCTAATTTGTAATCATCGCTTATGTTAAATCAACTTATTTACTTTATTCAGTAGAATCCATTAAGTGTGTAATTTCTTTTTGGAAAACATTATTTCATTCATTTTTTTTCTTTTTACGCATGGAATTGAAAACTATGAGAAGTATCAGTAAATTATCGTACATGAAAATGATGGAAATCTGTTTACGTTTTCTGTTTTGCTTAAATGATGGTGTTTTTTTTTTTTTTTTCTTTTTTTTAATACCAATGTACGAAGCTACGAACTACGAAAACGTTTCAACTTTGATTTTTCGTTGATTGAAATCTCATTCTTTTGATGCTTACAACTTCCATATAAATGAAAGAAAATCGTTCATTATTACTCGAGGAATGATCTTCGTTGTATCGCTATCGCATTATGTTAATCAAATTTGTATTTTATTATTCATATCAATACTTACTTACTTTATCTACAAAAAACAATTCCGATGAAATTTTATTAATTTGTTAGAACAAAGTGTATACCTTAGGCTGCGATTTAAATTTGTATGCAGATGGGTCGTACGGATGCATTTTAATAATACTATCATGTCATTATTTTAGTATAGAAGACATTCTTGATGCACGAGAATCATACGTAATTCAAAGATATTGTGCCGCCATAGTATAAGAAATTCTTAAACCTCTCGCTCTCCACCACTTGTTCACCCTTTGTCTTCGATGCCGCTTCCTTTTGACCATTTCTAAGTCTTTGAAGAATACCGACTGGTTCTGAAAAAAAAAGCGACCACACTCGTAATAAAAACTACCTTACCTAATGCGTCCATAACGCGTGCTTGCGTTGCCCCCAATTCCCTTCGCTTACAAATTCAGCGTTTATTTTATCTTTTTCTTTTGTCAGATTTTTTATATTGACACTTGCCTCTGAGACATTTTTTTTCACATCTTGATTTTGTTTAATTTATTTACACAGTTTTTCATCAACAAATTAAACGTGTTTTACAACATTCTCACAAATTTGCTAATCGATGCTGTTGAATTTGTTATTATTTTCATCGCATTTGATTTATACATTGTTTGGTGGGTATTGAAAAAAAAACCTTAATTCCTCGATCGCAGACCTAGTTATTACAGAAATAAATAATAGTAGTATAAAATATACTGGATAATGGAACACATTTTTTTTCTAAGGATTTCTAACCGAATTTATTTATAGGTATTTTACCTATTAAACAACCAATAAAAACAATTTCAGTTTTTTAACAGCACTTATTCCATTTTTATCCCTTCAACACCCGATTACAAGTTATATCAGTTCATTATCCAGAAAAAACTAAGAAGCAATTTCAAAGATGTTGATATTCATTTCTCAGTCGATTCAACGACAATATTTTCACTTCATTCAATCATTTTTGATAACCCAGATTTTGAAAAATCAAATCAAGAAAAATCAACACCAACATTTATATCTAAAACTGCTCTTACATGAGCACTTGAACCTTAATATTTTAGATATAAACACTAATATTTTTACAAATTTACTGACTCAGATTTTTACAAAATCAAATCAACAAATATCAACACTCATTCAATATAGGATTTCCTACAATTTTTTTTATTTAGCCACATTTTTTCGTAGCAGAATTTCCCTTCGATACGTTGATTTCTCGTTCACTTTTTTTCTAGAGCATTTGTGATCAAATAGGTGAAGATAAATAAATTCGGTTGGAAATCCTTAGGAAAAAAATTTGTTCCAGTATCTGGTATATTTTATACTACTACTAATAACTTCATAATACACATTAGTAATCATTTTATTGATTGCAGGAATAGATACTTTCGTACGTATTCGAGTAACTAACTATTTTGAAATTTTCACGTAGGTAACAATACTTCTTTGAAATGATTTTCGTAATAATTTGCGAACAACCTTTTAATATATGATTACTCGTCGCAAATTTATCTTGTCAGTCACGATGTTCTTATTCATAGCAATAATCGCTCTCAAACTCACGTTTTTTTTTTCACCATGAAAATCCCCTTTCGTAGATATAAGCTCATAATGTTTATAATTTCAAACAGACGTTTTTGATTCGTAAGTTATAGTTTATAATTTATAAATGCGCACGATTATGTGTATAATTTTGCATTGAGACGAGTACAAAAAATGAACTAAATGCTTTTCACGACGACGGTGTAGATTTTTTTTTAGATAATTTTCGAAGAAGTCAACAGATAGTTCCGTGCAGACGTTGTTATGGTCGCGATATACAATACCGACAAATTTCGTGATAATTAATCCGTGATTATTAATGCAAAAAGCCAAACAAAAGATTTCTTTATATTCCAATATCAGAACTAATCGTGATTTCTTAAGGATTTTTTCCTTTAGCCGATTCTATTCGTGCACAGATACTGCAGATATCTATCGTTGAAAAATTATATTATAAATTTAGCTTGAAATCTAATTATATTCTGAGGGTTGGTCTAGCTACGAAGATTCCTTTGTTCTTGAAGTTGTTTCAGTTTCCTTTTGCTGAAAGTTGATAACTGCTAATATTTTATTGAATTAAAAATTGCTAGAAAATAAACCAAAGTATATAAATAAGATAACAATAGACTAAGGTAAAGTACAATAGGAGTAGAATCATCGAATATAATGAATTTTGTACGCGTTTTCTGTTATATCGAAATCAGTTACTAAAATTCACGTTGAACAAAGATCCGTTTTATACGAAAAAATCGATTATTTTTAAAATTAATTTTAACGCTTTTGATTCTCATGATAAGCAATAACCCACGTTGAAAAATAATTTATTAAAATAAACTTAAATGTCAAAATATTTCATTTACGAAAAAAATTAATGCAATATTGATCGTTTGAAAGTTTCCGATCCTTTCTATAGAAATAGATATGATACATGAATTTCTAACATTATACGAATTTAAATTCAGATCTAACTGCATTTCAAAAGGAATTAAGTCAACTAAAGTTATCCAGGTAAATAATGAGAAATGTTATTTATTTTTCAGTAGGTAGCTGCTAAATTAAATACCGCCTTAGAACTTATTCAACATTATGTATATGTTTTGCAAAAATAAATACCATAACTTGTACTACAAAACATTATAGTTGCCTCCTTTTTATTAAAATACAATTCTATGCTTCATCATACTTCGGCTGAGATTTTGCGGCCCTCGTTTAGCCGTATCGAAAACACCATAAACACCTATTAAAGAGATCACATTTAAATTACTCGTACGTTGAATAAAAGTTTCAAAACCTAAAATAGTTTTTCATTTTATTTGGAAACTCATCCGCGTATTATAACGCTGACCAGAAAATATTACTTCTCGGAGGTAATAGGTATCTCATCGAGCCTATTATTACGCATAAACAAACGTTGAGCTGGGAGAACAGACCACCCGCATCGTTATTCGACTTATGGACACTATTTTGTATTCTACGCCTTGTTACATATAGTATAGTGTACCTACCTGACGTACTAGGAATGAGGATAAAAAATAGGTGGAAATGGACCCGCATCTCTAGATTTCGATAATTCATCATTTGTTTAATTTATTTCCGTTTTTTTTTTCCTATTTACTTATAAGATAGATGAATAGTAGGCTTATACGTTAATGAAAATTAAAAATCGTGAAATCTCGAATGTTTCGTGAGAAGATTCTTGTATGTTTTGTACGCCACAATGCTTGGAAGCTGTACGTATTGTGTACCAAAGTTACGGAGATTAATCGGTGATTTTCCTACAAAAGTAATAAAGTACCTATTTGGATTGCCTAAAATTCTGAACGCGAAATTAAGTATATCTTCTATTTTGATCTATATATATATTAAGTATAATATTGTAGGTGTGTTCGATTACTTTGTAGATACATATACGAGTACATAAAAGTTCAGTAGGTGGTACTTAGCACTTAACAGCATATAATTATGTAAATTTTATCAAAGATTCTTGTGAAAAGAAAAGGTATAGGTGAATCATTCATTTGCATTTTTTTTCAAGGAGGGTGGTAGATTGAATTTCTTTTACAGGTTGCACGATAAAAGGGATTGAAAGAAATCAACTCGTAGATACGTTTAATTTATAAATAAATTAAAATGTGTCAGATATTTGTATAAACTACCTATACCAAAATTGTTTTAAAATATGACGAAAATTAATTTTTAGTTACTTACCCCACAAAACGAGAAGTGTTGATAACGAAGCACTTTTAAAATGATACTATTATCATTTAAGTTGATTCATCCAGAGACTTTAGTCTTATTCGAGCTGAAATATTGAAATGTTAACGTTACGTACGTAGGTATATTGTTTTATCATCCTCCAAAGTCCAAACATGAAACAATAAAATGGACTCTGTAATTAAAACACAATCCTTCATGGCTCCTATCGCATGCAGTTGTAACCGAAAAATCCAGTGGTACTATTACCCTTATAATACAACAAGATGAATTTTTTGGTTTGTTTTATTTTTAAAAACAGGCACAAAAATAGCTCCTGGCAAACCATATAATAAAAAATAAATTAAAATCATAACATTGATACAAAAAGGAATTAAATTGCCTATAGGTAAATGTACAGAAGCATTTTCAAATAAACAATACTAACCCAACCTAGTTCTCAATATTCGCTTTCATTTCCATTTGCTATTGATAATACCAAGGTACCAAGTACGTGAACGTAAGTAATAAACATTACATGTATAACTGTGTGCCAAAGGGTGATAAAAACAATACTTTACACATATCGGATTGTATTGTATACAAGAAATACGTTTTGAATGTTCGATTAATAAAAAAAAAAAATCATTAGATACCTGCGAGTGAATATAAGAACTGTAGTCGGTTTCTTTTTCATTTTCATTACTAGAGAAAAATTTTTATTTCATTCAACGCGAGCATTTTATTAAAATGGTGAACGATTTCCTCTGCAATGATAAGATATTCATAAAATAAAAAACACGAGTTGTGTTATAAATGTTGCCGTTAAATTTAAAGTACGATCGTAAAGCATAAATCTCCAATTTATTTCGTATTTCATGCATGATGTAATTTATCGATATTATTTTGATGAAGTCGTAACGTAGGTATGCAAAATTAGGCACAAGTATTAGTTTAATTTTTATAAGAATTATATTTGCAATCGAATTAATATACTTTACTTTTTTCTCTTCTTTATGCTTTTATTGCTATTTACGCATCAATAATCCAGCCTGCAAGTAAAGAAGTTCTTTGCTAAAAATTTTTCATAGTCCTTTTATTCCAGATGCATGTGTAAAATGATAAAATAAATATTTATCAGCGTTTCGATGATATGTAAACAAACACCGTAGGAGGAAAATATTTACACACGATGCGATGTCGAATTGTACGAGCTTTTTACTTCCCTGTAATGATAAATACATAAGTAGATATGTAGGTAGGTATAGTACTATTCTAATGTGCAAGTTGTAGACTGTATTATTATGGTGACGTTCATTTTCATAACGATTATGTGCATTGGTCGGAATATACTCAGATAAGATGCACGTGTATGTAATGGTTATGGCTTTGTTTTGTTTGTATTTCAATGCGCAGAATTCATACTTATAGTTTATGTGTTCTGATAATCTCTTACCATTATATCAATACCATACGCGATACTAACGACGCCGTATTCATCAACTATGGCAAAGTACCACTCTTATATGTACTTTCAGATACCTACCTATTCCTACAGCATTATTCTGGATTATCCTACGGGTGATGAGTAAAACAGTATAGGTAATATTAGAGGAAGAATGAGACATTAAAACGAGTATGTAAATGCTCCAATCATGGCGAAAATATCATTAAATGTATTAATATTATAATCTGTTATTATTTATCATAATACGCATACTCACTTGTGTTAACACTTGAATATGCATTATGGTGAATTAGATGCATCGATGTTTTATGCATCTATAACCCAGCTGGTATACAATCCAATACATGCAAAATTTTTTACAACGTATTAGCTGCAGTAAGAAGACTTGAGTAAGTCACTATTAGGTCGAATTACCTACATTAATTTATATTATGCTTTTAGCATTCATTTCACACCAATTTTTAAAACAGGATTTTTTTGTTTCAATTTTCAAGTACCTACCTTCTAATCCGCCGAACTACCAATAAGTTAAAATTTACCAACGTGGAAATATTGTATGTAGGGAAGTGGTAAAAAATGGCGGCTGTTTGTTTACAGTTTGCTGTTTTCGTTTTTGTGTACAGAAATTTCTTATCATTTCATCATCGATGCATTTTACATAAAGTTCGAATGGGAAAGAGTTTTTTTTATTTTATTTTTTTTTTTTTATTTTAAAGAAAGTAGAAACATTGTATGATTATTTTTAGAAATAATATTTATAATATAAAATTATCTTTTGAATGATATAACATCCTTGAAATTTCGTGCCATAATTATAATTATAAATGGAGAAAATCGAATCAGAAAAATCAAAGTTGTTCAGATTTATTGAGGAATGAAAAAGAAAACATGATCGCAGGGAAAAAGTTTATAGATGATTAAAAATAATTTGAAAAAAGGAGAATTTTGTTCATTTTTTATTGCTTCTTGCAAACTATTTTGGTTTTTGAAGTACAACATTTCGAACTTTAGAATTTAATTATTTCAAGAATCAAAATAGCTAGCAAGGGATATTTAGTGTTTTAAAATTTTCCTTCTACAAGTTTTTCCTTTTTATTCTCAATAAATCTAAACAACCTTACATTTTTTGTACCAATTTTCTCCATTTATAAGATGGTTACAGTATGACGAAATTTCAAGAATGTTATATCTTTTGAAAGATAATTTTATGTTTTAAATATTACTTTTAATAAAATAATAGAATGCTTCTACTTTCTTTTTAAAAAAGAAAATTTTATTTTCTCATTCGAGCAATTCAAACTTTAAGTAAAGTGATAAGAAATTTCTACAAAAACGATAACAGTAGACTGTAAGCAAAAGGTCGCTATTTTTTACCATTTCCCTTTACTTATAATGTGTTTATATTGCGGAAATTCAAAATTTGATCCACAGAGCCAGAATAAGTGAATCATTTGTTTTAATCTATAATTGGACAGAAGCTTTTTAAACTAATGCCTTTCTTTCCTGTTGAGCATCGTATGTGAATACAAGTACATATGTATGTATAATAATTCACTTACATGAAAAAAAAATTCTATATGATTTATATATGCATTCACATACTACTCAAGAGTAATGAATAATTAAATTTCAATACCTATGGATACATTGAACATAAATCCGATCGGATGCATCCGATGGCTCGTTTTTCAGTCGCATAAAAAATCGATTCATCGTATTAAACTGGGTAATTGGTATGCTTGAGATGAGATGAGCTGAATGAATCTCATTGTCTTTGGTTTTGGAAGTATAAATCAAAATATTCCACACACTAACAAAGCGGAAGCATTGAAAAATCTCAGAATATGAATATCGAACGTAAACAAATACCCGAAAGCGTTATTGTTTCCGCGCTTTGATGTTATGATTAATATGTAAAGGTGCATTCCATTCGAGGTATTTAAGTCAAATGAGCACATTTCTTTCGAGCATAATTTATACAGAAAAAAAAATGATATTTTACAAAATTAACGTTTATACCTAATTTTAATTTAAAAAATGAGATACCCTTAGGGTAACGCATATATCACACTGTACACTCGAACGAATCCTTCGTCATGATCAGCGCAGCGTTAGAATACGCACGTGTATTTAGAAAAAATTCTTCAATTACCCAATGGTCAATCATTAGGGTATTTTTTTTTTTTTTTTGTGAAGTGTAGTAATCAGTTTGGACGGATTAAGTATATTTTCCGTTGGTGGTCTGTAAAGGGCACAAGTACTGGTTTATGATAAACATTCGGGTACAGATGCTGTATTATATCGAAGGTAAGATGAGTTTTTTTAAATCCACGAGATGTGAAACCGATCACTACTTTGAAAAGACTCTAGTTTTTAATATCTCCCCGTTATAAAATATTTCACAATAGAAATGGTTTCTTCTTTTCTCGCGAACAAGTTGAAAAACGTAGGTACGCGAGTATTTTCAGAATTAATTACGTAGTCGTGGTTCTATTGTGAAAAAGAAAAAGGGTAAAGAAATTTTCTTTTTTGAATAACAAAAGCGTTCAGTCAATCAAATAAAAGTACGTTGCATGAGTCAAGCTGTACTTAAACACACGCAATAAACAATAAACACGTCGCATTCTCGCATTATACTATAAATGAATGAAGTAACTGAAATAGTTATGCCTATGATTTGGAAGCTTATCACGCTATAAGTATAATTATGTAGTTTTCGGCGAAATACATTCTTTTTGCATTCATGAGCGAATTGCTGCACTGTAGAATTTTACAAAATGTAATTAAAGGTGTTCATTTGTACATTGGAAGTGATAATATTAAGCAAGTTAAGTATAATTTTCTATGTTTACAGCGTCACTGATTTTACGTTCACTGAGCCATAAAAGTGCCATCACTTATCAATGTTTCAAATCTTTTCAAGTTTTTAACTGCATGTGTGTAGTGTAAGTATAGGTATAACCTATTTGTCGGTATTTAATATTCATAGCGTTGAAACAACGAGGGAAGAAATCTACCAGCTCTGCTCAGCTATTAATATTTATGTAAAAATTGCCGCCTGTTTACGACGCATATGTATACATTATACCTACTTATCTGTTATCTAATTAGATCACGAACGAAAACAAATCTGACCCAATTCTTTCATTATGTATAAATGAGTACGCATAATCTGATCAATTAATGTACTGTACCAACGTAATCTTGCTTAAACTCTACTCAAGACAATTTGAATATAAAAATATCACTCATGAGCGTATGAATTTTTCACGTATTCGATGAAAATGAAAACTTGCATGGAAGATTGACAGCTTCTCATTGTGATTATACAAATTAGAATACAAATCGGTAACCGAATACCTACGTTTCGAGTTGTTTATCAAAGAGATTATAAACGTCTGTTTCCCACTAAAAGTAAACGTTCGTTAAATTCCTCGGTGTATGCGTATGAGGGGAACTACGGGTCATGAGAAAACTCATCGTCAGTATTCCGGTAATTCGCGAAAGTTGTTTGAAAGTAATGTAAAACAGAGTAAAGATTTTGTGGTTTACTGGTACAAGGTTATGCTGGCAATGGTTGCAAAATTAAAATCTCGATACACTTTATAAGTACCTACGTTATTTCCTTATCGTGTGTATAAAAAGTTTTTAAAACGCACATGTAGTAGATAAAATCATGACGTTTAAAAGTATTAACTACTTCAGTGCTTTTGAATCGATTAATCGGTGTTTAAATTACTCATAATATATTCAATAGGATCATTTTAATTCGAGTTGTTGTTGAAAAAAACAACAAAAGCGAAATTTATCAACGTTTAGTACCTAATCGAACTTACTTTACAAACGGATATCGCAGGTAAATAAAATTGTAAAAAAAGATCATTTGAGATTACACTAATACAACATAACAACACTTGACTTGAATCAAGTATTTGCAAACTTTTTGCTGTATTAAAGGGGGAATGTGTTCATAGCTATAATGCTCTACTCCTTAAAATACTTCACAAATTGCTCTTCATTTTTTATCGTGAGCATTTTAATACTCATTCGTTTATGTACCTACCAATCTATCAATAATGTACACATTCTACGCAATAAGCTAGCGGAAATCTTAAGAGAACTATAGTTTGAAATAGCGAAAAATTATATTCAATTTTGATCACATTATCGTTTATAAATTGAATGGTTTAATTTTACTTTTAACAAATCTTACTGCACAAAGGTAAATAGAGCTCGGATTTTCATCCATATTATTATTATCTTTTTTTTAAATATAAGTTTAAGGGAAAATAATCAATCGGCATCAAAATAATTAACAGCGTCGAAAACTTCGAAATTTAAAACAAAAGGCAATTCCTTCACAATAAAAGTGAAAAAAAGTATCCGCGTTATCATTTATTAATTAAAGGTTAAAAATTTGTTTACTATAGATGAAAAAACTTGCATCGAGGAAATCAATCCATACCACGGTTTTTCAACTGATCAGCTTGTCGAAATAACGAACTGAATTCAATTTATTCAGACAACATCCAGCTCACGTATAAAACTGGTCTCAATGTTAGGCGATTTGTTGAATACAACAACTTAACGGTATTTTTGTTCGCGGAGAGGTCAGTAATGTGAATTTTCTTCAGTGGACTCAGCATGCATCGCATTCGTACTTCCATGTACATTAAAAAAAAACTGCCAATTGAAATACAATGCAAATTTAAAAAAGTACCGTAATGTCTTGCACGAAAATGGTATGAGCAATAAAGAAGTCGAAATATCAGGTAAGTATCTTACCTAAGTACATATATAAAGTTGTAAGAATATTCATATATTTATTTAAGAACACGAGAGGTACCTCTACCTACCACTTCATACTTTTATTATAGAATTTTGCAACTTATTGCTGGAACAGAACGGAACGTCGACCTTTTGCAAAATGACCTCTTTCCACTTTCTCGGCACTAAAGTGCGCCTGCAGCGAAGTTGTTCACGATTCTAACATGTTTCGATCGTGCCAAACATGTTTGATATTCGCGCACTCGTTTTTAATTGAGGTTATTACCCTTTAAGTATGAACATATTATACCATGTGATAAATTAATTAGACGCGATTTGATTAATTCTTTTCGAGTAAATTAGTAATGTTAATCGCTTCTTCGAGTAATTAGCCGGCTGTATGAAATTTTACGCTGATCGTATGATGAGTTTTGATTGATAATTTGAAGTTGCATCTTGCGGTTCAGGGTGCAGATTTATGTACTTCCAGTTTGAAATCTATTCTGTTAAAAAGTTTATTGAGGTGGGTTGAATTCATTTGACGTAAAAGTAGATGTCGATCGTTCGACTTTTGCGATAATGACAACTTGAAAAAATTTACGATTAAAGTCTTACCTGAATGTGAAAAATTTTCAGGGATATTGCATTGATTTGCCTAGACAATCATTTTTTCAATGCCGTCATCTTCAGTTTTTCGGGACCAATTGATCAACGAAACTTTGATACATGTGACTATAACGTTCGAAAACAATGGTATGTTTGCCTTATGAAGGTCTTTTAGAAAGTTTATGTAAATTTCCAAATAATCTAATCGGATTTCGTTTCGTATCTTCTTTAATTCATCATTACTTATTCGTATTAGGAGTTCAGGATTCTTAAAAAAAATCGAAACTATTTCTGTATTTTACATAAATGGGATTAAAACACCAAAGATATTACAATTTACACGTAGGTAACAGAATATAATTATTCGGAAGATGTACATACGATTTAGATTAATGTACATTCTTCGAAATTTTTACAGGTTATTTCCGTCGGTCGTTAACACATCCTCCAGTTTAATTACGCAATTAAAAAAGGCGGAAAGTATAAGCAAACAAATTCTCGTGATAACTGTTCAAAATCAAACCGAACTTCATTCTTTATATGTTTAATGGAGTATTGTTTTTTCGTTAAAAATTTTTATGGATGCGTAAGTATTTTTTCCGCATCGCTGCGCCTCTCATCTCTCACACAATCACCAACTTCCGTTTCTCATGATTGAGTCATTTGTCATACGATACAAAATTACTCTCGTGCTACTCCAAGTATTATTTGCTCGACTGCATAAAATTCTATGGTATATATTGCGGTAAAAAGGTAATGTTTCTAGCCTTCTAGGTACATCTGAGCAAGATACAGAGAGAGGAGAAATCATAAAGAAAAACTTCAATTTAATAAAATATGTATACAGTTGCGAAAGTTCCAATTTGATTTAGTTTGCCATAATTCTTATTTATATGGGAAATGAGCATTATAATTTCCCTATTTTAAGAAAACTCAAACATTATTAATAAAACATTTTAAATGTCTAAAAATTAATTATTTATTTCCTTATTTTCCTTATTGCGCATTACATTTTTTAACTTTTAAGAAAAAAAAATTAAAATTAAAATAAATAATAAATTAAGTTTGATATGGCTACACTGATTGATAAAAATTCTAGGCTTCTGACCTCACACTTTTTGTATTTCTGATTTTGACATAATTGCGATTTTGTTTATTGTATTTCAGTTTCCTATTGGCTTGGAATTCTTGTTCGTGACTTCGTGTGTTTTGTGTCGTGAATCGGAATCGACATTTTCGTGATTTTTAAAAAGTAATTGAACAATTATTTGTGAGTAATTATTCCGGAAATGATATGAATCGATAGTTTTAATTGTGGTATTCGGTGGTATGCCACATTTAGTTCATGCGTTTGGTTCACTATTCGTCATCTAGTGGGTAATATCGTGGATGAAGTATGATCATTTTGGCGGCTGTTTGGGTAAGTTAAACAAAGCTATTCATCTCATTCTCGAACTAATCTGATCAATAAATATCAAATTATCACCATTTCCATTATGAATCATCGTATCATTACCACCGCAAACCTAAATAATTACAACATTGCATCAGACTTATCAAGTTTCATGACGTCTATAGAAGCTAGAGCGAGAATGAAATAGCTGCATATTTGATTTTGCAGTATTTACTAACACCGATTTTTCTTTGTTCTCGGTTTGAAAATGATTCCGGTTTCAATTTTGTAATTTGTGATTTCTTGTCATAGTTCATTTACATGGTCGCATCGGCTGATTAATACTAAAGAGTTGCACTGGATAATTTGTTTGAATGGTGAGGTTTGGTTTATGCATAGAAATCGTTTCTATCATTTTCATTCCATTATTAGCGAGATGTACGTATAATTACCAACTGAAAAAAATGTCTTTTTTGGTTACTTACCGATTTTTGAAAGTGCAATCAGCAATCGTCTCGATGATGTAATTAGCGCCTATCGTTTAGTTCATAACTTGTCGGATCCGTCATCAAGTTATCAAAACAATAAGCGCTTCATTTTGTATCGTAAATAATATATTTTTATGTACTTCATTATTGCGTTAAATGCAGGTTAGAAAACTTGTTTGCCAAATTTTACGGCGAAAGATTTGTGATAAATTAATTAATAGAGTCTTTGTATTTCGTGTAAGTGTTCGATAATGAATGCAGGACTCGTTACATAAAATGCTTCGCAATGTTTAGCACCTTAACGATGTGCAGGCTCTCTATCAGCGGGTAATATCTGTTACGTACTGAGGCGAACTAAAACAAACATGTCACGTATCATAATAAAAACAAATAAAAGTAAAATTAACAGCTCGCAAATGCTGAACATGCCCGACTACCGTATTTTTTTATCGAAAAAAGACGCCTCTAACAGACGTGAAAGAAAACACCAAGTATTTCTTTTACACCATCGTTTATCGGTATCGTCGCATATTGTCAGCTACAAGTATAGAATTCCAAATCAAGTCGCTGTGCCTCGTCGCTGCGGAGAAAATTAAAATGCATTTATCGTTGAAGGATGTGTGGGGACGATAGGAAAAAATAATAATCAACTTGGATAGGTATATGGAAGTGCGTAGATTCTTGAGTAGAGATAAGTATACATACAACCAGTTCGGTCACTGGCATTTTGCAGAATAGATTGGAGCAACTACGCCTTCTTCTTCTTCTTGTTCGTAGTAATATCGTAGTCTTCTCTTAGCTGTAGCTGTTCAATGTTCGTTCGATACACGAAGGTACATCACTGCTCGTACCTGTGCACGCATTTTACCCTTAGGCCACGAATACTGTCATTAGAGTACCCGGGGATGTAGCGGCTAAACCAGGAATACGTTCCGAGGTCACTGCCTCGCCACTTTTATAGGACGTTCAACCTTTCTAATAAAAACAAGTCACGACTCGTTCTCATCTGCCCCCTCCCCTCCTCTTGTATATTGAGGAGAGGTGTACATGCACTTGAATAGTAGGATTTCATCGTACCCAAGTTGAAGAAAAAAAAATTCTGTGTACAAATGTTCGTCGGATTTGCCGATTACGCTGGTGTACAAGTATTATACAGAACTGATGGCGCTTATAAGTCGACGAATTTGAATCAACTATTGGAGAATATATCGCTAACCGTTTCATTAAATTATATAGTCTCTTACTCATGTATGTACGCGTTCATGTCCATTTCTAGTCTAATATCCCAAACCGTTAATTATCGACAAGAACATGGTACTGGTATTGTTCGAAAGACTAGGCAGTGTAATTGATGTTTTTAAAACTAACAACGTGTAGTTTCCATAGACCACCAGTTCTATACTATAGGCTATCTTTTATTGGTGATTTTTTTTTCTTTAAATTATTACTATTCCGAAGTTAAAACCTGATTCCAGCTATACAATGAAATTGATACGAACCAACCGGAGATTTAGAAGTACCAGTTAAGTGTGCAATTACCAGTTTAATACTAATAATCAGTTTGTTCGACATGAGAACATTCACAATTAATTACTATTAAAGGATATAAATTATAATTTTTTTTCTCACATCATTTGATAATTGAGTTACTTTAGCAGTTTCAGAATATATGGTAACGTTCTTCAACATGCAACAGATTGTCTATACGTGAAAAGTTCCGCTCCAGAGATCGGACGTTCGAATAGGAACCGAAAATGCAAAATCTTCTCTTCTTTGGTGTTAGCAATTTCAATTATGTGTTCGTTTATGTCCGCGAGCAAAATTAGATTACGATTTACAATTACTTCCATATCAAGTCATCATCCAAATAAGATGTTGTATGAATCCACGACCTGATTGAGCGAAATTTTAACGAAATCTGCGAAACATTATGAAAACATTCCGTACATAATTTGTGGTCAGAAATTAACAATGGAAATGGATTTCTTTGTATCTGCCTTCAAATCATAAAATAAGGTGTAAGTTATTTTGAGAAGTGATGTGTAATAAAGTTGACAGCAACTTTTAACAGATGAGCTTTCAAGTTTGGAAAATTTTCATCCTTGAAGGATGTTTCCAAAAAAAGAAGATGATAAAGCAATTCTCTGGTAGGTAGATACTGATGTTATTTTTGAATTTTATAAATATTACATTTCGAGTAATTTTTTGTGAAAACTGTTGCTCTAATGAAATAATTTTTTTTTACAGATCGCAGTCGTCAGAAGAATAGATCGAAACTGTTTAAAAATCCAACGGCCGACGCAAAGAAATTACCATCTAGTAGCTGCAGCACGTGTAGGTAGAGGTACCAGAAATATGATATCTTTTCCATTATCAAACGTGATGTTCCTACGAGCATTTGCAAACCGCTGGTGATGACTCCGTATCATCGTCCGTCGTAACGAACCCGTCAATTAAACAAATTAAAATTCAGATAAACCGTTATCCGCCTTCTGCGAGACTTATCAAACGGACACAAACACAAACATAAACCGCGTAAAAGAGGAAAGAACGCTGTGCAAATAATTAAACGTGTATAGAAGCAGCTTTCGTAATTTCAACAGCTACACCTCGAAGCTATTTACCCCTCCTATTTAATTTCACACCGTGGCGTTCGCGTGCCAAAATACTTATCGATTTATAGGTAAGGTGATTATTTGGATGCGAACAAAAGATGTATAAAATTAGCCAATTTTATAATGTTTACGAACAGATAATATCTTTTGACATAAATGCGATGCATTGATGAATCGACAATGTCTTGGAAAGTTCACGAAGTACTGCAGCTGTCTTCTCTTAGGCGATAAGTTCAATAACCTTTGAATTAACGCACCTTTTACAATAGAATATAATAATCATTTATTTTTTTTCCATCTTATATGAAGAGATGGAAAGGTCGTATGATGTACAATACGAAACGAAAGAATAAGACATTCCTGGACGCTTTTACACGGAAGAATATTAATCATTTGAAAGATTATTAGCCGAACTGTACGACAAAGTTGTCTTGATGCAAGATTAATAAGTGCTTTGGCTGGGCCTGCCTGTTCCAAACACCAAGATGTTTTTTCGGGGGTCATGCGGTTTTACAGTACATTAAGGATACGCTGGAAGACAACACATGTTCAGACAGACTGTAGTGTAGTGGTTCAGGATGCGTAGGTATTCAAAGTAGAAGAGTTCACCAACATGTTGAGAATTGCAATTACTTACCGGGTACGATGTACATAGAGATTTCTTATCGTATCTTGTCCACTATCTACCATAACCATTGGCAATGTATCATTATTAGATTGCAACCGATTGCTGATAGAATGGTATTCAACGTACGGTTACATACTGTGCATTTATAGCACGATTGTGTATGATTGTACGTTTAATGAAAAATGCATTTTTGTCGGTCTTTGTTTCATATGTAGAATCATATTGGAAGCTGGTACGTGGTATCCGCAGTACGTAAATGTACCAAAACAATAATCGTATCTTTACGCTAGCATCGTGTAAATGTTATTTATATTTCATGATTTGTCCAGTAGGTCATGAACCTTATATTGTGTTGTCACTGGCATCAAGTTTATTCACCCTAATTTTTTTCTCCTACGTGAAAAAATATAAACACAGCCGACGCGTACGATGGTTTTCCTCATTATGAATTCATAAGCGGTATTTTGCTGGCTCGGTGATATTTTAGTATGAATTATTTTATATTTACGCATTAAAAAAAAATTAGTAGTAACTTTTGCGATTCCTGGTCGATTTGCTCGAGTAAATTTATCATCTTAGTGTAACATTATTCATATTGTACTTTAATCGTTTAAGCAAAGCAAGTTTTAAAGATCATTAGATTTTATGAAGACCGGTTAATACACTGCGAGTTATCAACGCGTAATCAATGTGTATATTTTTAATGGTTTTATTTTCATACTATCACGTTAAGGTCAAAATTACGAATTTTTTTTATCTGGTTTCACCGTAATTTTGCCTTGCATTTTGCTTGATAACTTTTAATATGGCATATAAAATTTCGCAGAAATTATCATTCGTGATAATTTCAGAAGTTTTTCCGAGCCTATCATGTTGTTATTGAAAAAAAAATCTGAATGTTTTTCTGATGTTATCTATACGTTTACAGTTATCTTTATACGTAAAGGAACTTGATAGCATGTGAATGTTTTTCTAGTTTAAAAAAAACTTCAATGATTATTGTAAATAATTTTGACTCTAGTTTTATTATTTTTGTGAAGTCAGTGATGCACAGAGTAGTAGCCAGATGGGTGCTAGGGTATGCTAAGCATCTCCTGTCAAAATCTAATGTTATATATTTTTTTTCAAGTGTTGAAAAATAGTTTGAACTATCTTTTTTTGGCCTTTCACTCTTGATATATCGAAAAAATTTTCCCTCGCTTTGCTCAGACTTTACTTTCTGATTGTACCACTGGTCTAAAAGCCAGGAGGTTTGAAGTTAGGACCCCTCCCTTTCCAGAGCAATTTATTACGTGTTTTACAGAAGAGGAGAAAATGTGAATTTTAGCATATAGAGCTTAAAATGCGCTAAAATACCCATTTTTGGGTCCTTCAGACTCAGAATTTGATAAAATTTTCACCCTTACCTTTCTTGGGTAGTAAATATTTTTAAAATATTTTTAAAACGATTTCGTTAGACCATTTTTAATACCTTTAAAACAGCCTCGCTGTATGCTCCCCGAGAAACCAATTATTGTTATCCTACTGCTTATTACAATAATTTTTAAAACAATTGAAATGTATACTGGTGCTCGAAAAATTGCTTCTTGTTGTTGCTTGTTGATTCCTTCGGATTTTTGGCTCGTGCAAAAATATATCGCTAGAAAAAAGGGAAAATTTTTTCTGCATTCTGATAGGATGATTTCAACTGACTTCAATCAATGAAAATTGATAATATTTTTATCAACAAATAACACAAACAACTGCGAACTATCTGATATCACCTGGGTTGTAAATGATGCTTAACGATATCATATCATTAAATTATTGATATATCAGTGATATTTTTTTCTATTTTATCCGCTAGGATCGCTGTAGTGCGTGACTACGTGTATGTAGATGAGTTGAAAATTTGAAATTACCTGCGCTGTACTAGCGATCCTATTGCTTAGTAACGAAAGTTCTGCTTAATGATATACAGCATGTTCAATTGATTCTGACACTCCCCCTTTAGCAAAATGACAATTTTTTGTGTTGAAGATGTGAAGTTAGTCTAGTTTCTAGAAACACTGATCGGAAGTGTTGGGAAATGAAAATACATAGAAACAAGTTGGCAACCTCAAATTTTAACACGAAGAATTTTCATTTTGGTAAGGGGAATGCTAGAATTGAACACGTAGCATTCTTGAATTGTCTTATTGATAATGATGCTGGATGTCATATGATTTCACATCAGTTGATCAGAATGATCACCATCATTACTCATGCAGATCTCAGCTGATTAGATTGCAGGAAAATTTTCAAAAAAAAGTGTTGCATGTGAAATCCACTTTAAAAGTTAAAAAAAAGTTATTTTTGCTACCAAGCGTCAGCTCTCTCTAGTGGGAATTAGGCGAGTAACTATTTACCAGTATTTCCTGTAATCCCCTTTCCGTTGTGACCTGCAGAGAGGCATCTTGGTGTTTCAGTATCTATAGAAAGAACCAAATTTGTTAAAAAAAATATATATATAGTGTCGAAAAATACGAAAATCAAACAATTTTGAATGATGTTTTTTGCTTGATCAAGACTGTCAGGTATTCTCAAAATTTTAATATGGCAACACTACCGTGGAAAGAAATTCAGAAACCAGTTTTATTAGTTTTTGAGGTAGATGTGTTGGGGGGGGGGGCATTTTTTGAAAATTTGACGTTTTTGATTTTGAAATTTTGAAGTTTTTAATCAAAAACTCGCGATGAAAGATGATTATGAATGATTTTTCATTTAGTGTTGAAATGTTGTTTAAAACTTTTTTTTAATTTATGACTTGTGTTTACTGTTAAAATGTAAAAAAATTAAAAAAAAATGACGACTTTTGCACCTAATGTTGAAATTTTAACATGAACATACCATTAAAAAATTAAAAAACAAAACAAATTTAAAAAATTAAAAAATTTTAAAAATAAAATATATTGATGACTTTTGCACTTAATGTTGATGGATACGTCTCAGAAAAACTGCCTTTAATTTGGAGTTAACTCCCCCTCCGCCCATTTTTGATCGAATTAGAAAAATACTGAAAACAAGTTTTTTTTGACATGGATATGTCTCAGGGCTGGGGGTCATTTTGTGAAAATGTGACGTTTTTCATTTTTGATTTGAAATTTTTGATTAAAAACTCGTGATGAAAGATGATTATGAATGATTTTTATACTTAATGTTAATGTTGAAATGTTATTTGAAAAAAAATGAAAAATAAAAAAAATGATGACTTTTGTACTTAATGTTAAAACGTTGACAATTGACGAGGAAGACTAATTTAAAAATTAAAAAATAAATACATAGAAATTTTAAAAAATTGAAAAAAAAAAAAAAACTAAAAAATTGAAAAATTTACAAAAGTTATAGCTTAAAAAATTAAAAAATAAGGAAAGTTAAAGAATGAAAAAAATTTAAAAAATTTCAATTAAAAAGAAATGAAAATATTTAAAAAATTAAAAAACATTGATGATTTTTGCTCTTTATGTTGAAATGTTGACATGGTTGTCTAATCAAAAAAATTGTAAAATAAAAAATTAAATTATGTTAAAATGATGATCTAGAATTTTTGCCTGAAAGGGAAAAGTGCCTATTTTTATGGGGCCTTCAAGAGCACGTCAAACTAATACCGTACCTTAGCTCCTGGCACAACATACCTCAGTTGTCCCCCTCGCCACGACTGTGTACATGAAACGAATATAGAATTTAGAAGATAAAAAAAGAGATGAATTAAACAAAAATCTCCCATCAGCACTCACAAAGGAGAGAGGAGAAAGCTAATGAGCCCTTATCGATTGTTTTCTTGAATCAACATAGTAATATTGTAAGAATTACGAAAATACTTGGTAATTTTTCATCTCCGAGTTATTGATCTATTCTTCAATTTGTGGCTGGGACAGGTCAAGAGCACAACCATTTTATATTTTAGGATCCTAATGTAGAAGTTGTGCGCTTGTAAATTTGCCAACTCGTTTAGTATCCGATTCAAATAAAATAACGTCGTATCTGTTCATTGACTTGTTGTAATTTCGTCGTATCTAATTATTTTTTCGTCTCATGGTCCCATTCTGATGAAAATATCTATTACCGAATACTTCTAGAAATAATTAACCGTAAATGTAATAGAAGCGAGAGAAAATTCATTAATTTACCATAATTACTTGTTTCATCGTATGGTGTGTATTTTTTTTTCTACTTATTTGATACGAGAAAGAATTACCTAGACGACAAAAGGAATAGTACATACATAGGTATTCATCGTGGGAATGGAAAACAAGAATTACAAGCTAATTGAGAATAGAACTAGTGTTTTTTTTTTCTTTCAATTTATTAGTAACTCGTGTATTTTTTTCTTTTTTAGTGGTATTTTTTCTTTCATTCTACATGTTTTACGAGCGGATAAACTTTCTTCCTGCAATATCCTTTGTCGAACGTATAATAACAGGTATTCAGTGGTAAAATCTCTGTTATTATATGTAGGTAGTTCGTCTATCAATACGAACTGAACTTGATTTTAATTGAAGTTAAATAAAATATATCGTACCTACATCTTATATAGGTAGATGATACCTATGCGTTTGTGTGTACAGAAATATGAAAATGTATGGAAAATCTACCAAAGTTAATCATCGGTTTCAATTCTTACAAAGAAAGAAAAAAAATATTAATTTTGAAAATTAGTAAAAATTAAGGTTCATCTAAAGTATTTTACTAAATATATACGAAAATTTAAACGATTTGAAAACGTTAAAAAGTATCGTAATTTGTTAACAAAGTCGTGAATGGGTGGTTCGTGACTAGCGGCGAGATTTAATTTGAGCCAAATTACCCGGTGTCGATGTCTTTTACTTTGCAGTTTTCGTGTGATGGGCATTTTTGTAAACACATACGTGTACCTATACGTATATTATGGCGATGCTATACGTAAACTTTTGTCGACACGTACAACGTTGAAAGTGGATAATTAAAGCTTTTAAAATAATAAATGGCCTATGGATTTTAGTGCGGAAAATTTGACTGGTATGCGAGAATTGATGATAATTATATCTTATTGAGTAACTATTAGATAAAAATTGTGAGCAACAATTCGTATATGGATATTACGGGCGATTTTTTTATTATTTTTTTTATTACTACTTTGTACAACTGATTAAGTAAATTTATACTGAACGGAGATTTCTTACAATTATTTCGAATGCTGCATTCACAATAGATAGTGTTCATCGGGTCACTTTGTGTCATTGTTGTTGTGTGCATAGCTACTTGCTATTTATTATAATTTTTTTTCTTTAATTAATGTTAACAATTATGCCTGATTTCATAAATATGTATAATACCTATGCAGCGTAGTTACGAGTTTATCATTTTTTTCTCTCGATGCTATACAACTCCAAGTATTTACCAAAATTTGACCCCGTAATGGCACGTGTTTTTTTTCTTACATCAAAATATTAAGCCAATGAACGAATCCAAGTGCGCCTTGAACTGATATCTAATGAGCGAGGCAATTTTCAAGGAAATTAATTAATCGAATACATCTCTTATGTTTTTATCATCAAACAGACTAGAGGTGATGCAGTTTGATAAACTTTGATAACAGAAGACACCTTGAGATTGGTAGTGAAAATATTATGTATCTTTACCTAATACCTGCATGAGTATTCGTAAAGTTTTCTTAAAAACAATTTTTTGGCACGAAGTAGGTTTTTTATACATAATTACTAAGATCTATTTATGGAAGAGTAAGGGGAAATACTTTGGACTCCGTAAAAAGCAGAAATTTTCAGCTTTCGATATCAATTTATATAATTTAATTTAAATTTATGTTTGCGAAAGTATTCCGAAATGGCATGGTTTGTCTGGAGACTGAAAGGATTTAGGTCAAGCCTCACAATTAAATTTTCCGACATGGATCAAGGTAACGGACTATTGGGAGAGGAGGATCAACCTCAAAAATGCCAACTTTATGATAACATGAATTTGCAGCGATTTGAAGCGATGCTTTTTTTCTAATCAGTGGTAAGGGCAGGGGGTGCAATGGGAACTAAAAAGTCGACACTACTAAAAGGTACATTTAGAAATTATACTGAATATACATACCAAATTTCAACTTCCCAGCTCAATTTGGAGGGGAGTTATGCGTGGAACAAGGCTGAAAAACTGCATTTTCGTGGCTGTGAGGGGGTGAAATGAAGCTGAAAAATAGAGACCCCTTCCCCCAAAAGAAAGGTACATCTAGGACCCTCACTAAATGTGCACACCTAATTTTAACTTCCTAGCTCAATTTGGAAGGGAATTATGCTAGGAACGAACTCAAAACATGAGAACCCCCTCCCCCAAACAAATTTTTGGACTGAAAGGGGGTGCAGTGAGTCAGAAAAAATGAAACCCCGAAGAGACATATCTACGGTCCCTAGTCCCTACTAAGTCTACATACCGAATTTCAATTTTTGAGAGAAGTGAGGGAGGAACAGCTTTTTTTCAAGGTCAAAAAGGTGGAACCCTCTCATATTTCCCGTTCTGATTAACCTAAGAGGGTGAATTTTGGATATGTTTTGCAACAAACAGAACAATTCTTTTGATTTTAGTCCTTCAGCATCCCCTCCTCTAAATTTGGGCAGAATTGAATTTCGATCCGAGGTCATCTCTGCTGCAAAATATCAAATGTGCCGGCAATCGAAGCCTATTTTTCAAATTTGATCGATGTTGTTCCGCACTGAGTTGGGCAAATGATTTTTAGTTTTGGAAAAAAAATACTCCCCTCCAAATTGAGCTTGGAAGTTGAAATTTGGTGTATAGATTTAGCAGGGGTCCTAGATTTGGAGGTTTAAACTTTTCAGCCTCGTGTTTTTCTTATTTTTTAAATTTGTTCTTTTCATAATTCTTCTTCAAATTGAGCTAGGAAGTTGAAATTTGGTATGTAGATGTTGTGTAAGCTCTAGATATGCCTTTTGATGCTGTCGACTTTTCAGCCCCACTCCCCATTTACCCTTATCTACGCTTAGGAAAATTTCAATTCACCTAATTATAATATTTCACGAAAATCAGTTTGAAAAAGAATTGATTTTTTTTTTCAAAGATACCTTTGGACGAAAAACGCTTACTACTCAGTACTCACACATAAAAACTTACCTTAAATTCGGGTCCAGTAGGTCAAATTACCCATATTTTGTTACTTTATAATATAATTTTATGTGAATTTTAAATTTTTGATTTTTTGTTTGATAGGTGCTAAGTACTCATAATTTGAGACAAAAATTATTTTCATAAAATGAACGCAAATAGTGTTCAGGTTGGAGTAATTTGACTCGTCGAACACGAATGTAAAAAAAATTTTTTTGTGTGAATATTTTTGGCCTTTTTTATCGTCCGATAGTATTTTCAAAAAAAAAATCAAAAACGATAAAAATAAATAAATTTAAATAAAAAAGTACACAATCGAAAATGAACAAGTCCAATAGAATATTTTTTAATGCCAAAAGATATTGAATGAAAATGACTGTTTTAAACTGAGGAAATGATTGAAGAAGATGATTTTTGTCATTTTAAAAGGTCTACCACCGTCAAAAAAATTCTGAAAAAAATGTGTGTGATGTAGTTATGGATCTACAATGTAATGCAATTTTTTTTCTTTGTTCCAAGTATGAAAAAATGTGTAAATACTTGGTTTTTAAATTTTGAAATATGAATTTTGCGATGAAAAGAGAATAGAAAAAAATTGGAAAAATTCCTAGGAACGTTTTATTATAGCTCAACCTCTCTGCAAGTTTGAAAAAATTCGATTGACTTGTGAATTGTAGAATATAAAAAATTTATGAGCTATAATCGTATTTCGAAAATATCCAGAGTGATATCAAGGAGCAGGAGTGAAGTAGGGGGTCAACTATTTACCTTTGAGTTTTAAGACGATATGGACTAATTCCTGCTAATGCGATTCACTTTTCTTATCTGACCATTCCCTATGAGACAATTTTTGTAGTAAGATTTTGTAAATTATGACGTACTGATTTGCGTTCAGCGAAGTCCATTTATGTGAATTTTTGAGGGAGGGGAGGGGCGTTGATTGTTGAAAATTCCCTCCCATAGGCTGTGTTGAATAAATTTTTCAGCTATTAGTAGCCAAAAACGTCGTTCATCAAAAAAAAAAAAGTGCTAACCTCTTTCTGGTCTTGTCTAAAAATGTTTCATTTTATTTCATAAAATTTTCCTATTTATGTTCATGAGTTATAATTCCTCAGTTTTAAAATTAAAAACGTTGAAAATTTTCGTTTTTCTTGATGAAACTTCGACTAATGCACTCTTTTCGATGCTTGAAAACCCAATGTTTTCCAGAACCCCTCCACCCAAGGATGCTACCGAAGCTATAGTCCCCCCACCCCCCCTCCCCAGGTAAGCAAAAATAAAAACTTTTTCACATTTACGCTGAATTTAATTCTCAAATTGTTAAAAATCTATTGCTTTATGAACGAGACTTCGAAATTATAAACTGGAACTCCAAGAAATTCTGTTTTTAGATCTTAAAAATACATTTCTTCAAAATTTCGTCCTCGCTGCGCTTAGGACTTCAAATTTAATCCCTCCCTTAAAAAATTTCCAAGTGTTGCCGTGGGCAATTGGGCATATCTGGAGAAAGTGGCCTTCTACACATTACATAAAAAGTTTTATGTCCTATCCCCATTGCTTGGAGTAAATTTAAAGCACCTCCTTTTCTAGCACATTCGTTTAAAAAGTTTAGGTTTAACTCGAGGCCTCTTTTGTGCCTCCCTATAATTTTCAATTCTGGCGACGCCTCCCACTTATATAGACTTGAAATTGATTTAACAAATCTGTTTGCATTATGATACATACGTGAGTATTTTCGATACCTAATTGAGATTAATTATTTTAAATCCTCTTCGAGTACGTTCACTTGTATAGCTTGGAAAAAAAAAACATTGTATATAATTACATGTATACAGATCCTATGCTAATTACCTATACCTACCGTATCGTTTTTTAATAAGTCTAGAAAATTTTAATGATTTAAAATTTCATACGCGTGTTCATAAACAAAAAAAAAAAAAAACCTCACAATTAGGCCTTTCAAAACTTGTGGGCTTCTCTATCGGTGATCCGTAGAAATCGTAATTATATGCCGTTAAAAATTATCTTGTAAAATTTTCGGGCTAACTAATTAGTATGTTAATAAGGCAAACACGACGATAAAGTCCGCACAATACTATGTAATCATCGTTCATGCTTGTTTGTTGGCCATTACCAAATTATTATAGATTTAGATTTTAAAATTTCAATCATCTAATAGGGAAAGTCCTGTAGGGATGGGGGAAGGCAGGGAAAAATACTCGTCTGTCCGTAGAATACGACACAGGCTAAGGGGGCGCCTGGGGGGGCGGGGGAGAGGGGAAATCACTATAATGGTAATAGCTTGCTGGTACGTATGTGAGTAAGTATCCAAGTAACTAAGTACGTACATGTACACACGTTCGTATGGGCTAATCATATTTTTTTACGACCTTGAAAAAATATGTGGGCGCACAACCGACAACTTTTTTTTTGTTACTTGTGATTGCAGCGTGGCGTGACGTGGCGCGGCATTCGGCGGCACGATGCTCATGATTAATTAGTCAACATTAAGTACAACGTTCAATAACATTGGTAATGACATTTGAAATAAAAATGATAATTTTTTTTTTTTTGTAATGCCTTAACGACCGTCACGACCACTAGACCACGGTTTAATGAATATGCACTACATTATAGTATATGTATATGTATTATAACATGCCATGCCGTTCTGTGGACGATTGCTGTATAAAATATTCGAAAATAAATCTAAATGTAGATCCGAAGCGGCGTGAAAAAAAGGCGTTTTGAACATTTTCATATACTAATTTTCGTCGCTTAATAATTTACATAATTAACCCGACGACGTGTGGTGGGGAGGTAGTTTTCGAGTTTAATTTTTCGAGCCACAGTGCGACAATTAATTACAACGAAACGACGCTGCTACAGGCGATGCGATGTTTTTAAAATACGTCGAGTCATCTGGTTTATTTCAAAAGTGATTAGGCGCTTTATGTACGAATGTATGTACTATAAAAAGAGTAAAAGACGTGCACAACTTACAACGTTTTCTCTTCAAAACTGGTACGAGTGGTAAGCGTTGTACTTGCTGTATGAAGTAATAATGTAATCGTTTTTTTTTTCCTTCTTTTCCGTATTTTTTTTCCTTACCATATCTCACATCGATAGGATAGCTTTGTATTTTAGGGAGTAAATTGCCAGACGCGTAGCTGTTGACTGACAGATAAGTACAAACAGACAGATATCTTTTCAACATGCCTCGAAAGCGTTCAAGATTTATAATACTGTATAGAGAGAGAGAGAGAGAGGTTGGAAACTTGGCAATTTTTTTACTCACGCGAGCATACCAAACGTGTAATCCTGACCTTCCATAATACGTATTATCTAACCCAACTGTCCCCTGGACTGGCTACGATATTCGCATTGGCATTGTTCTGCTGTTAAATGAATACGTCTTGACAATACGTTTGATGAAATATTTTCACTTGCGAACCAGTTTGCTATTAAGTACGGTGATTAATTGAAAGCTGATACGACGAATTCTATCTTCGTCCTTAGTATGTAAGTAATAAGTAGTATAAAGATATGTAACAACAAAGGAACACATGGCAAGTGGTTGGGGTATGATTTTGGCGCGAAAACTTAAAATCTTATACACACGAATAGAAAAAGTGCAAAGTGGAGCAGATGGTGTTCTTGTATACATTCGAGTGTAAACTGTGTTCACCTACGTACGTCAGGTGATAGCTATACGTGGGCTTTTTGTTTCCTTTTTACTGGTTGAGATGTTGTGTAGAAATCTTTACCTGATTCGGGCTGGTTTCTCGTATGGTGTATGTTTTATGTTTGTGTGTGGGTACCCCTTATGTACGGAGGGAGGTATACGACCCGGTGCTTCGAGTGCACGGTGCAGACTGAAATTTATTTTTGTACATATTTACAGTATCAATTTTTATTATTTGTTTAAATATAGGTACCTAGACCTAGGTTTATGGTGTACTGTTGGTCGTCGTCGAGTGTTTCTCATCGTATACGTAGATGGTACCTAGCTATATTTTTAGCGTTACTCGCTTTATGAGCTAATTTCCCAAGGATAAGTAGGAGGTACTTGTATAGAGAGTAGATGCCCATCATTAACAATCGTTTATGTGTACCTACAGCTTGACGCTTGAGTCTAACTTGTATAACTTGTACTATTATAAATACGATAATGGAGAGTGTAAGGTGGTAGGCCACCAGCCAAAAACTAAGAGACAATCTTATTTTCGATTAAATTACCTTTTATACTTATCTTTCTATATGTAGGTAGGTATATTATAATATCAACGGGCGACTGGTGACATTTTTTTTCTTCTTCTTCTTCTTTCGCCGATCAAGAGGGTTGAACAACCACGATTCTTAGAAAGCAGGTGATCATTTTAGTCCGGGTTGAAAAAAAATATAAACGAGGCGCGTGGATGAAAATACTAAGAAAAAATCATTCAACGTAAACATCTTACGTATTAGGTTTTAGGTATACTTATTTGAAGAGATGGCCTATCCAGCGTGCGAGTTTATTGACGAATGCGTACAGTGTTTTTATCGGTGTTAGTGATGGTCGCGGATGTTTTCAATTATATTTAAACAACCATATTTATCCTCGGAGAGGTCGTGAGATAACTAGATTCAAAAATAACCGCTATCGATGCTGAGAAGTGAGAGCACAACTTACAACTTACATATGGTGTATGAAAATTTCATTGGTGTTATATATACGCTGCAAGTTAACGATATTAAACCGTTGCATTGCGGATATGGATATAAAAATAATTTTTATCGTGTAATTAAAAACCGGCTGAATTAATTAACGTTTTAACGATTTAAAAAAAAATGTATTTCGTTGTTGAATGATTGTTTTTTTTTTTTTTTTAAAAAAATAAAAACTATATTATGTGTACCAGCGAATGCATTAAGTATAGATATAATGTAGGTGGTGTTAATGTGAAAATCTATGTTACCCCATTACATGAGCGGAATTGAAAGCTAATATTGAGAGAACTACATTTTTACAAGATGGTTTGACCTTATTAAGCGTATTAGTATGTGAATGGAATGGAATGTGATCATGATATACCTACGTACTTACGTAATGTGAAAGGAATAAATTATACGAACAAAGTAAAGTACATTAAATACCTACGATTTTTCCATCCCAACTGCTTCGAATGGATTTCTCCGATGTATAGATTTTTTGAAAAATCCCTTGCAAAGTGTAACAATCTGTTTTTTGTCATCTTGTTGTTGCAGGGAGAATATTCTCGTGTATGTAGCGGAAGAAAATAAATTCAGTTGTGAATTTATTTTGTATTCGTGTAAAATGAATTTATTTGCATTTGAAAATATCTATGCTCTTACAGGGAGTAGAAGTGCAATTATTTTCCAGCTAAGATGCTGATTTTTTGGCAGTAGCGTAGACATCGTGATTCTTTGTAGGAAGGGGCTTCAAGCTGGGGGGTAGGTCATGAAATTTTTCGTGAAGTATGCATAATTATGCGTTGATTTTTGAACCTGATTTTCTTGAGCAAAGAAGATCAGGGAATTGTACATTCATGGAATGAAAAGAAAGATGTGCACTGAGATGTTGTTCTTCAGTAATGATAGAAGAAGACTCAGATTAAGAATATGTGAGGTTCGGGCTTGATAGCAGCTTTGAGGGTCCCTGCCTCTTCCCCCTCCCCTCTATCGCAATAACTTCTCGTTTATTTTTTATGTAGATACATAAAATTCAAAACGTTGTTGTACAAATGAATTTATTCGAACATTTTTCAAAACAGATTACGAGTCAAATAAGGCTGAAGAATGCTGCATGGAATTTTTTTCTGTATGGAGAGAAGAGGGACTAAAAAAAATATAAATCATAATCATTCCTGCTCTCCCCTCTCTTAAACGACGATGATTCTAATGGTAATATTGTAAAATTGAAATAATTTTGATACTTTTGATAATTACCTTAATTGACTACCTAAACTCTGAAATCTCTATAACGAGGACTTTCCAACTAACAAAATTCATTTTTCAAAACATTTGAACTCTGAATCCCATTAGACTGAGATAGCGAAGGAAGAGGTACCAAATTCGAAATTGGTGATATTTTCAAGTAAAATATTGAAATACATATAGTCAATTTAATATTCTGATTCCAAATTTGCCTTTGATATAACTTTGAATTTTACTGTACTCCAAGCAGAGGGGATGGATAAAATTAAAAATTGACAATATTTTCGAGCGAGGTATTGCAATATGGGTAACCTGACCTCTTTGGTTTCAAATCTGCAGTGGTGTAAATATCGGTAGAAGGGGTCCGGGTTTGAACCCCCTCCCCCCCTCCAAAGCGATTTTTTTACGTAAAAATTCATGTTTACTCGCGAAAGAACAGTGAAACTCAGGATTTAAAGCTTAGAAATATGTCAAAATACATATTTTTTGACCGGGCTATATATTTTTTCCCCTCCCCTCCCCGGAAGTCGAAAGTTGTTACGCCATTGCAAATCTAGTATTGATATGACTCGAAAACTTTGACATCTTTGATCATGCAAATTGTAAAAGAACGAGTACAGGCCACCAGAGGAATGCTCTTGCACTTCTAAACGATTAAAACGCCCATTTGCTGTAGCAAAAAGTTGTAAAACTAAAATAGCGTAGTATCCTACACCTTCCTTTGGAGTTGGACACATAAATGAGCATCATATCGTAGCAGTGTCCTCTTTCATTGAAAATACCCTTAATAGAGCATTTCAATTTCTGTAAAATGACATCAATTGAACTTGGTAAAAGTTTGAGTTCTCCAACTTGACCTTTACCCCTTCCCCTATAAGTCGAAAAAATTATTTTCTTTTTTCGATTTTTTGGATCTTTACTTGTCATCATAGACGACACGGCTCGTCGATAGAGCACTACCCACACACTTGCCAATCAGGTGCCAGTTGGCGTGACATTTAAACTTGTAAAATTTTTCATAAGTCCAAAGAAAAATTTTTGTGATTTTTGCGTTTTTTTGAGGTTTTAAAGTTACGTATAAAAATGGAAATTTTGGGGATGAAAAATTGAAAAAAAAAATTTTCCATTTATTATGTCATCAAATTGATGAAATTACGGATTTTTTTCTTGAAAAAATCAAAATAAATAATTTTTCCATTTTTAAACATTGTTTTGAAATCCTTGAAAAGCAAAAAAACGCAAAATCTTCTCACATCTTAGGTGGTTCGCTATAACTTATTTATAGGTAACAAAAAATTCAAAAAAAAATTGTTTTTTCGATTTCTTTATATTGGCGAGGAGATGAAGGTCAAGTTGAAGAATCCAAATTTTTACTGCGTTCAATTGATATCTTTTCGTAACTTTTTTTCTCCGCTCTCTCCAACTTATGGGAAAACCTTGAAATTGAAATACCCTAACCCTCAACCCTAGTTGATGTTTTTGGCCAGCGTTTTGGATTTGATATTTTTGTGCAGACAATTTCTTGAAAATGAATTTTCACCGCTATAAAAATTGTTTGCAATCCGAACCTTTGCTTGGAATTCAAGTTCATATGACCATTGCCCAGCTTAATTAACATCTAAAACCCGAGCAGAAAACCATTTAGGTGAATCCAGCTAACCACAACAGGGCCTCTTGAACTCGTCAAATCGCAGACTGTACATCATTAAAAAATGTGCTGTGCTCTTCGATTAAAAACTCTCGACTCCAAAAATGGATTGGCAGAACGAAACAAAGACCACGGAGAGGAATTCCATGTAAGGAAAATCTAACGAGTGTTTTCGAATACACAAGTCGCATACACGTCTACATAATACACGTATAACACGAACGCGAAATGCTATTTAATTTGATAAAAATTACGTCCATTTCATAAGCTGTCAGCGTGCTCAAACGGACGTCCATTAATCTTAACCGGTCACTAGTAATTTCTTAAACAATGCTCACAGCCGACACCTTGGGTGTACATAAACAAGACCGTAGGTGAAGTTGGAAATATCCTCGTACGCAGCCGTTCGAAGTGATCTTTATAAAAGCGCGTTTAAGGTAATACCCCCATAATGGAAATGGTCGACCAAGTGCTGTGTTTAAATACCCGATTTTAGCCGCCAGGTCGATATCACCTTAATCGAATAATCATACACGATTATGATAAACGCGCACGTACATCATAACGAAACTATCCATAAATTCGCTATACATGCATTCCTCTATCTGTATCTGTATACCTGTAACCTATAAGAGGAGGCTGTTTCATCCTCTAGGCACCGTGTACACCATAGGCATATTTAGGCATGTATTTTATTGGCAACGCGTAGTTCGACTTGGAATATTAAAAATTACGTACAGACGAGTTCGTTGAAGTGCGAAATAGATGAAAAAATTTTTTAACGCAGTAAAGCGTGAAATAACGTAGCTGTGGGCATATCTCTGTATGTGCGTGGATTATAATATAGATAGAGAAAGAGAGTTTAAAAAAACGACGTACGTTTTTAATTTATTCTTTTTCGATTGCACCCGCAGCCGTATTGTTGAGGAGTAAAATGAGGGTACTCGGTACTTAGATGTGTAGTGCTTATGTGAAAAGATTATGTGTAATATGTAACGATCATATTGCTGCTGCTTTTTTTTTTCTCCTTACTTAGAATTTCTTAAAACATTAATCGATGACGATGCTCTGCGTGAAACTAACTTGTAGCCGTTTATGAAAAAGTTTCAAGCCTTTCGTATGTGATTAAAATTACCTCTGAGTATGTGTTACGATTTCGCACCTTTTTAAATGTAATTTCCGTTAGAAACCGTTAGTTACCAGAATGACGAATACCTGCAGCGAAATGGGCGTGAATGATTTTGGTCTGTGTATTTTGTCTGTAATTACACGATTCGGATTGGATTTTTTTGTATACGGTGTCGTTGACGATATCGATATCACGACGTTGCTCGTTGCCGACTGAGTCGAGAAAAGTGTATGAAATTTTAATGGGTAAAAATTGGTATAGTCTACAGTCCAGACCCAGAAAAGTGTTCAATGGGTATGCTTTTTTGGGGAACGGAAAAA